>PVIJ01009500.1:32512-66655 GCA_004024925.1 Scalopus aquaticus | reverse complement strand
TTTTCTTTTTCTTTCTGGCTTATTTCACTGAGTATGATTCCCTCTAATTCCATCCATGTCGCTGCAAATTGCATGTGTTTATCTTCTTTGAATGCTGAATAGTATTCCATTGTGTATATGTACCACATCTTCTTGATCCAATCATCTATTTTTGGACATCTGGGTTGCTTCCATACCTTTGCTATTGTGAACAGTGCCGACACAATGAACATACCGGTGCATGTATCCTTTCGGATTAGTGTTTTTGTGTCCTTTGGGTAAATTCCCAAAAGTGGTATTGCTGGGTGGTATGGGAGCTCCATGTTTAGCAGTTTGAGGAATCGCCATACAGCTTTCCGTAGTGGTTGGACTAGTTCATGTAATGTAAAATATGTTGCTGCATTCGATTTCCTTGTTGCCTTTCCGTTTTCCATTGAAGATCATTACCTTCCCTCAGTTATTTTTTTGAGTTACCAACACTACTAAGTTGAGTTACCACTAACTGTTAAATTAGTGGTTTTCAACTTGGTGTTATATTTAAACCATGTGGGAAGCTTAAAAGGGAAAAAAAAGCAACCAAGTATCCAAGAGATTGATTTAATTGGTCTGGTATGCACTCTGGGTATAGGAAATTTTTTCAGCTCCTCAGCAGTTCTAAAGTGCAGCCTAAATTGAGACATCATCTTCACTACAATGGAATTTAGGTGTGCAAATTCTGTAATGCTGTAATCTCTCTCTTTGGGTCAGATTAGGCGACTAGACATTTCAGAGTTGATACCTATGGAAAAAACTTTAAAAATCAAATTGAGACTAGGAAAATGTTTATATGTGGTTCCTGACTATTTACGTAATTATAGTTCTATCAAAGAATACCCATTTCCTGTACTTAAGAGAGTGGCATGTTTACTGCCTTATCAGTTTTATTGAAACCTCTTGTTTGGGGGTTATTTTTATACAAAGAAACAAAGTATCTGCCCTGAGAGTTCTTTGTGGAGGAGGATTAGTAAACAAAGTACTTAAGATGTGACTGCTGGGTGCTCCTCTAGATTCAGTTTCATCTATGCCAGTTGTGTATCTAGACAGTCTTCCAAATCTTGTATCTTTGGAGGGGGAAATATGAATAATTACAATCCAAGTTTTTTTTTGTGGGGGGGGTTAACAATCTTTGGGACCCTGTATTAAAATATGAGTAGTCCTGGGAATGGTAATCTTGTTTCCAGAGTTTTAGTCTTTTTTAGGACCATTATTGTTGCTAACTCTTGCACCTCCCATTCTAAGGTCTATGCTGAAATTTGTATTAGTCTATTAAAATTCCTGACAATCAGGTTGTTTATTATTCTGGATCTCTTGTCTGTCTCATCTGACCTTAGGTTAAAGTAGGCATTAAACATTACTGTATAAGTGTAGATTCTGTCAGTATCCTTTACTAACTAGGAATACTTGACAACTCTTTTTGGTCATACGCCTATTGAACTTCTATTTTGACTTTTAGCAGATTTTTACTGCTCCTTCATCTTGTCTTTCCCTAGAAATAAAATTAAAAAAAAAAGCCTATTTAGGTTATTTAGTTAGCCCTTCCACTCTTTGTACTGTCATTCCGAATTCAGATTTTACTCAAAATAATCTTTAGTTCTTTACAACATTGTACCTCACATCCTGAATCCACTAAACTTAGCTTCAGTCCTCACAGCTACATACTTTTCTTATTTTCTGTGCACTCAATAGAATTTTACCTCTTTCATAGGTTTTTCAACTTCTGCCTTAGCGTGATTATAGAGGTTCTTTGTCTTTATTGGATTTTTAACTCACTGAGGGCAGCGTGCTACTGTGGAAAGAACTCAGATGTTTTCTAAATGAATATAGAACAAAGATTCATGAAAATGCATTTTTCAGAATGGGTCAGAAATGATTAGAAAACATTGCTTTCTTGCCCTATCTTTGATTTCTTTGATGCTAATCTATTGGCTCAACGTCTGCCCTGGCTCAAAGAAACTAAAGAATTTGACTGAAAAGGGAAAAACGTTTGTAGTATTTTTAAATCAGCATACGTTTTGTGTTAATTTTATGTCTTTCTTTAAACCAGATTGATACTTGCTTGGTAATTCTGTAACTTTGATGACTATGCCTCAGTGAAAGTCTTAAAATTTTTTTTTAAAGATTTATTTATTTATGCATACAAGCTGGGGTACAGGCCAGAGGTGTAAGGCGGCGAGAGGGTTCACCAGAGACAGAGTGGGGAGCGGAACAGGCAGATGGACAGAAACACACTGCTGATGGTAGCAGCGGGCGAGGCAGGAGAGGTCTGCTGCACCATGTGGGAATCTCCCTGGCCGGGCCTCGCTGCCCGCAGCTCCGCGCTGTGCTTAACTGCTGCGCCACCAGGGAGGCCCGTTTTTTTTTTTAAAAGATTTATTTATTTTATGCATACAAGGACTGGGGTGTAGGCCAGAGGTGTGGGATGGTGAGAGAATTCACCAGAGACAGAGTAGGGAGCAGAACAGGCAGATCTATTGAAGTATACTGCTGAGGGAAGCAGTGGGCAAGGCAGGAGAGGTCTGCTGCACATGTGGGAAGCTCCCTGGCTGGAGATCGAACTCGTGCTGCAGGGCTGCGGATATCTTCATAGGCTGAGACTTAACCCATTGCGCCAATGGGGAAGCCCTGTCAATGAAAGTCTTATGTTTTTTTGATAATAGATTTTTTTTTTAAGCTTCCAGTCCATAATTATTTCCTTGACAGCAAATAAATCTCCATTTTTGCTTCTTCAATACTAAGATTATGAGATTACTTTTTCCCTACACCCAAATGTGTTGTGACCCACAATACTTCTCATTCCTGAAATTGTATCCCTGTGCCAAGTGTTTTATTCTTAGGGTGTGTCTGGGTGTGATTTGAATGTAGATCCATCTGCGTGTGCTTGTGAGAGAAGGATATATGAGGTGGTTTAGAGAGGGCACAAAATCTCTTGGTTTTTGTGAAATGCAAATTGGGCTTCTGGTAAGCCTTTTTAAAAAATATTTAATTTTATTTATGCAAGGAAGAATTGGGGTGTAGGCTAGAGGTGTGGCGGGGTGTGTGTGAGAGGATTCACCAGAGACAGAGTGGGGAGCAGAACAGGCAGATGTATTGAAATACACTGCTGAGGGGAGCAGCGGGCGAGCAGGAGAGGTCTGCTGTGCCAAGTGGGTCATGTGGGTTAGCTCCCTGGCTGTGGATGGAACTCCTACTGTAGTGGCTGGTGATGGCTTGATAGTGCTGAGACTTCAACCCGTTGGCTACCAGGGAGGCCCCCGATAGATAAGCCTTTTTAACTTTAAACATAGTTACAGAGCTTCACTTTCGATTATTCCATCTTTAAGTATATGGGAGAAATAGATCCTTTTAGAATAATACCACTTAAAAAACAAAAACACCCCACATCCCATAAAAAACTTCCTACAAGGAAAAAGAAATCTGGCACAATCTTTGAAATCTTTAATTTTCAGAAGTTTGTGACGACAGTGATAAAATGCGAGGAAAAAATTAAATAATTACTGTTGATTGAAACGATTACCTGTGAGCCTAAATAGCAAAAATACTGTTAATTGGTACTACTTCTCCAACTTTTTGTTTTAGCAACTTTTCTAAAATTGGCTTCTGACTGAAAGCAACTATTTCTACTTAAAATACACTTAATTTTTTTGTCTTATTTTAGATCCTCATAAACTGGCAAAAATAAGATACTAGATTTTTTTAAAATTCAGCAGCTAAAAATTTTGTAACTGAAAAAAATTGAAAGGTAAATTGTTCATTTCTTAAACTGGAAATATAGGATGCCAAATTGTTTATAAGTCAGTTGTTTATACTTTGCATATTTCTTACTTTCTTGTTAAAATGAAACGTATAAATATATTTTATGTTCTCTTTAAGTTTGTATTTTAAGTAGACTGAGTTTTATGTTACTTTCCAAAAAAAAAAAAAAGCAAGTTGTTGTTTTCTTAATTAAAATCTTGAAGACCTTGTTTTTCCAGAAATTTATACATAAAGTGGCCCAAACTGTCTTTACATTAAATAGATATTTGGGCTTGTCAGAGTAATTTGGAATCTTTAAGGCTTTATTCTCACTGATGGTAATCTTTTTTGTAAATAATGCTTAGAAATGCATAGAAATATGTTTCCCCTGCTATTTCAGTGTAGATCATTCCTGTTTGAGATGATTTCCTAGGTTATTTTTTGGGACTGGAATGCTATTATTTATATGAAAAAATTTTTGAACATTCTCAAACCCCCAAGTAGTGGAAATCAACTTTGCTTTGGGAATATCTACAAAGAAGAGGGACCAACAAGCAAATCTTAAGAAGTATAACAGAAATAGGAAGAGAAACAAGTGTGGTGTAACATAATTAAAAAGGGAAAGCTCGGGCCTCCTTGGTGGTGCAGCCGGTTGAGTCTCAGCATTATGAAACTATCTGCAGCCACTGCAGCACAAGTTCGATCCCCTGCTGGGGAGCTTCCCACATGGGGCAGCAGACCTCTTATGCCTCCTCACCTGCTATTCCCCTCAGCAGTGTACTTCAGTAGATCTGCCTGTTCTGTTCCCCACTCTGTCTTTGGTGAATCCTCTCACCGTCCCCACACCTCTGACCTGCACCCCAGTTCTTGTAGGCATAAATAAATAAATATTTAAAAAAAAAGCTTTAAAAAGGGAAAGCTCTCTGCATGAAAGATTATAAGTGGTATGTCTCTGACTCACGCCCCCAGTAGGTTTAATAAACAATTGGCATTGATCCTTGGATTTGCATGGATTATAATTTAAGTGAATTTATTAGAGTAAGAAGTAGCACTGGGTGTTGACAATTCAGAGCTGGATAGTGAAGGAAAAAAAAGAATAGATGGAAATTATAAATAAATGATTTGTTTTCAAACTGGGAGAGACCCAGTTGACTAAAGGTAATGGGGAACAGTGAAGTTATTAGAATCCAAATTGATAATTATAAAAACAAGTACTTAAATGAGTTGATAAGACTCATAAGAGTCCAGAGAGAGATGCCAGGAGAATCTTCTTTCTTTGGGATTTAACTAAAGGACCACAGATTGATATAGGGTGGTGTGACTTCTACGTTTCTTTTAGTTATTGGCTACAAAAACATGTTGGCAGTTTACAGTGTTTCCATATTTAGCATTTTTTCTTAGAAAGAGACTTTTCATGTATAGATTTTGGAGCACCTTTGGGTCATATTTTATAAAGCTGGCTTGTTATTTAAAAAAATAATCCCCCAAAGCAACTGAGGCTTGTAAATATTTTCATTTGCTTTCTAATAAAGTGGTTGGGGTAAATTCATGGTTTTAGGATAGTTACCTTTTATTTCCTATCTTATTTTTTTCTTGATTGTCATCTGTGAATCTTAATATTACCTTAATGTGATAAATTGGAACTTTACACTTTCCAGCATGCTGTTTTATCTGCTGGCACATCTCATCCTATCCTATTAATTACAATCTAAGGTAGATACTTAAGTATAAAAAGGTTAAGATACAGCTTATTTGTTTATTCAGAGTGGCATGTATTATATACTGCTGAAAGCGAGTATTGAGTTTTCTAATTAAGTATATCCCTTATAGCACTTAGTCTGTACTCTTAAGTTTTGCCTTTTGCTAACACTTTGAACAAATAAATGTCAAATCCTTTTATCCTAAATCTTACCACTCTTTTGTCATAGATCTGCAGTTAGATTTGTAGGTCAAAATTTCTACTCTTTGAGGACAGTATTGGGCATTTTATTCCAAAGTTGATGTGTACCAAACTAGCTAGCATCTACATTTTCTACTACATAGTATGTTTTATGCTTTACGATATTTTATTTGCCTGAGTAACTTATACTTACTAATGCTTAGCAAAGTCTCTATAGCCCAGCCTGACCAAATCTGGAAGTTAAAAAATTTTTAATTGTACCTTTACAGGGAGAATAAATATTCTTCCAAAGTTAGGAAAGTTTAGCTTAAATGAGACATCAGCTCTATTAGGCTTCATATTGGTAACTGTTTTCACCTGCAACGTGAAATGTAGAGATTAAGGGGAGAAAGTTGATTTAGACTGTATTTCATTTGGAGTAGAGGCTTAAGGATAACTTAAATATTTTATTTGGTGTCTTAAATTTTCAGAACACCAGATAACTTCAGAAGAAGCTTGAGAAATTTGGGATTGATTCTGAGGTTGTAAATTCATTGCCTTCTGAGGCCAAGAAGGTATAAAATACATGCAATACATACATTGGGTTCATGGTAGAAAGCTTTAAAGAACGTCACTTAAAAGGAGCATACTTCAGGTCTGGTTAATTAGATATAATTTACATACCACAAAATTCACCAATTTAAAGTTGTTCAGTAATTAATAGTAGTATTTATCCATTTGTACAACCATCCCCATAATTTTAGAATATTTTCATTATTCCCCAAAGAAATCTTGTATCCCTAAGCACTCACTCTCTATCATTCTGTTTCCTTCCATCCCTTGTAATCTACTCCCTGGCTATAGTTTTGCATATTCTGCATAGCACATAGAGATGGCATCATCTATTAAGTATTCTTTTGTGACCGACCTCTGTCACTTCGCATGTTTTGGAGTTCATGTTGTGGCATATCAGTATTTCATTTTTCTTTTCATGACCAAATAATAGTCTATTATATTGGTTCAACATATTTGGATTGTTTCTACTTTTTGGCTAATAGGAATAATGTACAAACAATTGTGGACATGTTTTATGTGGACATACTTTTATCACTTGTTGAACTCATCAATTATGTAAGAAATAATACTTCCTCATTCTTGCATAAGTGTCAAATATAAAAGTATATAGTATACCTAGGGATGTCCTCAATTTCTACTTCTAGGTGGAAACTACTGTAACATAGTTGGATGTACTTCCTTCTGGTCTTTTGTATGCATTTAAATAATGTTTGCATAAATCTCATGTTTTATTAGATTTATTTTCATTTATTTATGCATACAAGAACTGGGGTGTAGGCCAGAGGTGCGGGGTGGTGGTGGTGAAAGGATTCACCAGAGACTGGAGCAGAACAGATGGCTTTACTGAAACACACTGCTGAGGGGAGCAGTAGGCAAGACAGGAGAGATCTGTTGCACCATGTGGGTTAGCTCCCTGGTTAGGATCAGAACTCTTGCTACAGTGACTGGTGATAGCTTGATAGTGCTGAGATTTTAACCCCTGCGTCGCCAAGAAGGCCCTAAATCTCACCAGAGACTGGAGCAGAACAGATGGCTTTACTGAAACACACTGCTGAGGGGAGCAGTAGGCAAGACAGGAGAGATCTGTTGCACCATGTGGGTTAGCTCCCTGGTTAGGATCAGAACTCTTGCTACAGTGACTGGTGATAGCTTGATAGTGCTGAGATTTTAACCCCTGCGTCGCCAAGAAGGCCCTAAATCTCATATTTTAACAAAAAGGGGTGATATGCATTTTTGAGACTTGCTTTTTCTTCATTTCTGTTTGTTTTGGGGTTCTCTTTTTGTTAGTACACAAATCTACATCAACCTTAATGATTGCAGTCTTATTTTATGAGCCATAAATACATAACTGATTGATAGACACATATATTGTCACTAGACTGTCTTACAGTGAAGCTTTCAATATTCTTAATAATTTTTTTTAAAGATTTATGCATACAAGCTGGGGTGTAGACCAGAAGTTTGGGGTGGTGAGAGGACTCACCAGAGACAGAGTGGGGAACAGAACAGGCACATCTACTGAAGTACTCTGCCGAAGAGAGCAGCAGGCGAGGCAGAAGAGGTCTGCTGCACTATGTGGGAATCTCCCTGGCTCGGTATCACAGTGCTGCACTTAACCCGTTGAGCCACTGGGGGGAGGCCCTTAATAATTCAGTCAGGAAAAAAGCAACTGCCATGCTCAAATTTGAATGCTAAGAATACAAAGATAGACTATAATCTCTGCTTTAAACTTGCTAATAATTATATACATGTTATAGGAATGTAAAGTATATTAATTGGGGATCTGATGGTTTTCTAGCTAGGGAAGATAGATTTATCACATTAGGCTATATATGCTATTATCTTCTGAACAATTTTTCATTTGGTTTTTATTTTTTGTGTACTTTTTAGATTCTAAAAAGTTAAATTATTGCCTCAATAGTATTTGTGTTCCTCCAGGATTTCTATTTCTTTGTACCAGTTGCCTGGGATACTGCTCCCTGGACCACTTTTGGTTAAATTCTAGCGTTAAGATTCTCAGGTAGCAGGATTTTATACCGAAAAATATGTGGATGACCTCTTGAGATTATGGCATCTCAAGGGAGGATTTTTTCTTCCTCTATCCATTGCTAAGTGCAAAACAGATTTCATTATTTCCCTCTGTACCCTTCATTGTATTCATCCTTACATTATGTAGGTCTTCTGTTCGCTTTCTTACTTGATAAATACTACCCTTAGGGTTGATTAAGATGCTTTGGTGAAATTCAACCCAACCCTTTTATTTCAGAGTTCCTGCATTCACTTTGTTTTCTATAGAATTATTCAGAGTCCCTACTCTGTCATTGTGCTGGAACTGAAAGTCTTTATTTTTTGAAACACATCCTTGCTTTGGCTTTCGATATACCGTGCTCCTGGTTTTTCTCCTTTCTGACCATTCTGTAACATGAAAGCGTGTAGAGATTGTTTAAACATTTGCATATTTGTCTGTTTTGGCTATGTCTCTTTAAAGGCAACAGTCATTTGGTTTTGTCCTGTCTTATATCTCAGATTATTGAAAATGTTAGTTTAAAATAAGAATGACTAACTCCATTTGTGAAGTCTTCATTTCCTTAAAAGGGTGAAATTTTCAATAAGTAGCTTAGGAATTAAGGTCTGTAGATGTGTACACGGAATTCAGTAGGAGAAAAATGTTACCATAATTTGAATGAATCTTTCTGCTTTATTTTAAAAAAATGTAATAAAATTATTTAGTTGCCTAGCATTTCACTCCGGAAGAAACTACTGTTGTTAGAATTATTTCTTAATGTTGGTAGAAAAATTATTATGTGTAATGATACTATTTTGTACCATAGTCTTATTTGTTTAAATCATGCTCCTCCCCTATTACTACTTTCCACCTTTGATTGTTAAATGAATTTGGAGAAAACATTGCCCATTTTGTGTATATTTGCATTAGAGCCATTGCAATGTATGTCTACATTTGTAATGTTTTTTTTCTACCTCTGTATTCTTGTCTTTCTTCCTACCTTAATGAGGATTTCTATAATTTAAAAGTTTCTGAAAGTATATCAATTTGAGATAAAACTTTACAAGATCTGATGCCTAATTCCCCATCATCTTAACATGTCCATTTTCCATCACATTTTAATATACTATATAGTTACTTGTTTTATTAGTGTTTATTGACTATCTCTTCCCCCAACTAAAATTTAAAATTTACAAGGCTAGGAATCTTACGTGTCCATTGATATATTGCCATTATTAGTGTCTCACAGGGTGCATATTCTTTTCTGGTTTAGATTTATAATCACAGGAATATCATTTAAATTTTTCGTACCTTGATTTCAACTTATATTAGTCTGGATTAAGTCTTATAAAAAATGTATTACTTTAGAAACTGAACTAGGGCCTTCCTGGTGGCCTAGGAGTTAAGTCTCAGCGCTGTCACCACTACAGACTGACTTCAGTCCCTGGCCAGGGAACTAACCCACATATGTGGTGCAGCAGAACTCTCCTGTCTTGCCTGCTGCTCCCCTTAGCAGTGTATTTCAGTAAATCCTGTTGTCCTGCTGCCCACTGTGTCTCCTATGAATCCCCTCACTCCCTGCCCCTCTGGCCTACTCCGCAGTTCTTCTATGCAAAAATAAAAATAAAATCTTTTTTTTTTTAAAGAAATTATGACAAGTAATAATAAAAATGCAGATGACGCTTTAAAAAAGTGAAAAACTATCAGAACTATTCAACTGAAGTGTGAAATGACTTATAGACCTTACTATTATCTGAGGCTGTTAAAATTGAGTAACTATTATTAATAGATTAAATTACATTCAGTAAATATGGTATAAGTTATTTAAAAAACTTATATTTACCTCCGTTATATCTCATTTTCTGATCATGCCAGAGAGACATACATCATGTTCAAACTTGAGTTAATAATATTAGTACATGTTTGGACAGGCATCAATATTTTGAATTGGGGAAATGGTCCAAAACTTACTCAAATATGGTGATTACAACTTTTAATGGGATATGTTTTAAATTGATTTATGCTTGTATATACACCATCACTTGAGCCATCCAACGGCTTTGAATTTCAAAACAAGACTAAGAGTAAATATATGTGCCTGTTTTTTATTATGTTGGTCTTTTTTGTGTTCCTACATTTGTATCAAGCAACTACTACAGTCATGCTCAGAGAGGTAATAGTGGAAAAAGGATATGTTAAATAACATAACCTCTTAAATAACTTTTTCATATTACATAGATTTTCTTCAACCTTGTAGTAAGCTCCAGTCATAGGGAAGAGCCAGTCTCAAGAATTATCCCTCATGTACACTGCGGTGGGAAAAGTTTTTAGGAAAAAAACTGGTATCACTCTTACGTGCAGGGTTATACATCCTAAGTTGTTGGAATGCCCGTGATTGGAATGACCATTCTTGTACTATGACACACTGGCGTGTCATTTGTTTTGTGGTGTGTCCCAGTACCTTGTCATTGGTAATAGTTAATTGCAAAATTTACTGGAAAAAAAAGGAGGATAAATTATATTTTATTCATTTCACTGATTCACTTACATTCATGAGAAAAAAGAGAAAGGGAAGTACTGGTTGACTAGAGAGCCCCTAAAAAGCCAAGCCAGTTCTGAAAGTGTTTAATCATTTATCTTTCATGATATTTAGAGGTATCAGGATCTTTTTTTACCAGGCATATAAGCCCATTTAAATCTCTTGAAAGGGCTCAAATTGTTATGAGCTTTTCAGACTTGAGCCAACATAAGATGAAACCTAGATAGAATTTTTAGGTTTACTCTAGATATGAGAGGCTTTGAAATATTTAGATTGTGGGCCAGTCTGTTTTTGATGGATGTGGTGAGAAGAAAATAAAGTATTTTGCTAGCAACCGTAGGCTCTTTTGCTTTGGAGGACAGATGTCTGTATACTTCTTTGCATATTAAAGGAATAAAGTGAATTTATGAAGATTGAACAGGTGGATTTACTGAAATACACTGCTAAGGGGAGCAGTGAGTGAGACAGGAGAGGTCTGCTGCACCGTTATATTTCTATTAGCTCCCTGGCTAATCAGGGAGCTAAACTCAGGTTGTAGTGATGATAGCGCTAAGAAGAACCTCTAGGCCACTAGGGAGGCCCCCTAGAGTGATTCTTAGCAAAGAAAGTAGGTTTTTGTTTTTTTTTTAAATCTTTAGTGGTACCGGATGATGGTAAGTTTATTTAAAAGTATCATGAATTGAAAAAACATAGAAATATTGCTATTCTGATAGTAATATTACACTGTCTAGAAAAAAAAAGATTTAAGCAGAGTTCTGAATAGATCTTTCCTTATTTACTTTAATCCAAGAAAAGATGCTCATTAAGAATCTATGATGATATCAAACAATTCTGATAACATTAGGTTTTTTTTAAAGATTTTATTTATTTTTGCATAGAAGAACTGGGGTACAGGTCAGAGGTTTAGAGGATTCATCAGAAACAGTGGGGAGCAGACAGGCAGATTTACTGAAATGCACTGCTGAGAGGAGCAGCAGCAAAGACAGGAGAGGTCTGTGCAATGTGGAGTCGAACTCGGGCTGTAGAGATAGTGGTGGGCCTTTGCAGTGGCAGCTCTTGAGATTTAACCCTTTAGGGAGCCCCTGTTTATTTGGTTTTTAAACCCATAAATTATGGACTGTTGTGGTTTTGCTTTATTGTTTACTAAAACAGAATGATCACTGGTAAATACAGAGGAAGAATTGAACAATAAAAGTTGTACAAACAAAAATGCAGAAAACGTGTATTAACTTGGGAGCATCTCATATATGGAAAGAGAACATTTTTCCCTCTTATAGTCTGGTGATGTTACATTAAATTATGTGCAGATGATTTTATTTAAGGAAACAGAAATATGGACTACAATTGTAAATTAAAATTATTTAAAACTTTTTCAAAAGGCTTTCTCATGAAAGATTACTTGTATAGTTTCTTTGGAAAGCTTGTCTGACTGAAATAAGACATATTCTTGAAGGATTATAGAGAACTATGAGCAATAAACGGAGAGTCAACTACCAAAATCTTTAGCCACTTAAAGCCTAGGCTAAGACCTCATAATCTCAGTAGACTGGCTATAAGATTCTATGGATAACAGGCAACTCTTCGTAATCATTTTATAGCACTGGTGGCATTCAGGGGGAAGTTTTTGTATCCCATCTGGTTTCTTATAAAGCTGAACAGACAGGAGAGATTAACATTTGACAGATTAGTAGAAGACAACCAAAACTGAATAACCTAAATATGGAAAATGTTTATGGTTCTAAATTCTAAAGAAAATGGAGCTGGGATATTTACTCTTGTGTTTAGGGACCTAGTACATAAAAGGGGGGAGACTCTACTGACAGACAAAAAGGAATTATCTCATTCTTACTCTGGTAAAGTAAAGATGAGATTATCGGGTAGGGAGGACATGTTCCTCTGACAAACATACAACTAGGTGAGAATCCCCCAGACTACACATTCTTCTAGGTCATAAGAAGGGGAGCAGTGATTGCTTCTCCAAAGACATCCAGATCTCTTCTTCTAACATGGAAGGAAAAGGACTTAGGCATGCATAGCAGCTTCGCCTCAACTTGTAGGAATTTAATTGCTCTCTCTTTAGCTTTAAGTATTTTGCTTGCCAAATGGGACATCTTGTGACCAGTTTGAAGGATATTGGGGTGCTCTGATTTGGGCACCTTCAACATCAGTGTTTACAAATATATTTAGAAATATTTTGATACTGGGTTTTGATTACAGGGCAGGTAATTCAAATTTGAAAATTAGAAATTCAAGAGATAGAAAAGATATAAAGGGCTTATAAAGGGAGAAATGAGCATTTAGAGGAAATTTAATGGAAGAATTTGAGATTGTATCATTTGAAGGCTATTTTGTTGTTGAAAAATGCAAATTACTGTTGATGTTCTTTCCTAGAAACGACTGCAGAAAGAACTGTTGGCTCTGCAAAATGACCCACCTCCCGGGATGACTTTAAATGAAAAGAGTGTTCAAAATTCAATTACACAGTATGTATTTAAATTTTAAAGTACTTATGTTTTTTTATCAACACGAATAATATGCATTCATTTTTTAAAACACATATTTTCATATTTCATCCCATTCTCCTGTACCATGAGATAAATACAGTACCTTAGTTCTATGCATTTATGTGCAGTCAATTTTGTTTGATATCATGCCTGTAGTGCATAATTTGTGAACTTTATTTTCCAACTCTGTCTTTGTTTAGTAAGGTTTTTAAAAGTTTCCTGCTGATGAGACAGTATTTAAGAACTTTGATCTGACTTTTGTTTTATAAAATATTCATCTATAACAGTGATGTGGTATGAAGTTGTCAAGTTTTCAAATACACATTTTTAAAGCGTTGAAAATTGTTAGCAGTCAAGAGGTATCCATATCTTCATCCCCTGGAACTGCGTCCTGTACAGAAGAGTTGCTGAATAAATGTTAGACTCATCTCATTTAATAGATAAGAAACTTTTCCATGAGTATGAAAAGGTGAGGGGTGAGGGGATGATAGAGAAGTATTTTCTCTAACTGAGCTCTTCCTTGGGAGTGGAGCAGAACAGGTTCCTTTCCAGATATGAAACCAAGAAAAGAGTGGAAAGAGATGGGTCCCTTCTCTTAAAAACAAGCATTTGAAATAATTGGAAGTGTTTTCAAGAGTATTATCGTAAGACTTCACAAACAGTATAGTCTGTACATATCACTCTTGATTTAATAATTATGTTAGACAATGGTAAATGTTTTGAAAGAGGGGAAAACTTAAAAATAGTTGGCCCTTTCTAAAAACAATAAAAAATCCCAAAACAAAAGTTTAGAAGCCACCAAGATAAAAGCTTACTATCAACCAATTTGTAGGACAAATAAAACAATTCAAATATCTAATTATATTTTAGGTAGAGAGAGCAAAAATAACCAAAATTTACATAGCAGGGTGCATCAGAAGAAATAATTTACCTTTGACTTTGATTTCTGAGTAAGTCCTTAAGATAGGAGTCCAGCTTTAAGAACAGGAGTATGAAGAGAAAGTGTATTTAATATTTGGATGTATATATCGATGTTATAAAATGTAGTATAATTCTCTCTAGAACTGTAACAATTTCTTCAGAATAATGCTAGGTTCCCAATTGACTTTTTTAAAATTAAGATTTTTTTAAAGATTATCTTCAGGCTCACTGCAAAATTAAGTAGACGGTACAGAGATGTCCCATATGTTCTCTGCCCTCACACTGGCATCTCCTCTCCCATTGTCAGTATCCCTCCCCAGAGCAATACATTTGTTACAGTCAGGCGCCTACATTGATGCATTGTTATCACCCAGCACCTATAGTTTACATTATGACTCATTCTTGGTACTGTATATTCTGTGGATTTGAACAAATGTATAATGACATGTATCATCATTATGGTATACCAAGTATTTTCACAGCCCTAAAAATCTTCTGGTTATACCTATTTATCCTTACTCATGTCTCTTATCTCTTTAAAGTTTCTCCTTTCATGTCCCCCGAGTACCTGGTAAAAGTCCAAGGCCAAGAAGCAAGCACAGCTTCTTCACATGTCTCTGCTCCATGTGCCTCCTCCAGGTCCTCTTCTTGATCTTTTTCTTTTCTTCTCCCAGTCTTCTAGCTTCTCCCTGCTCAGTACCACCTTCCTTAGGGTGGGGCAGGGATCCTGGAACCTCCCCTTTCCCTGGGGATTACCCTGTTACAGCATTATATGGAATGTAGCTGTATAAGAGATAAGGAAGATGATGAAAGTATCTTAAATCTTCTGGGAGACAGTTGTCTGGCAGACAATAAATATATCTTCAAGACCTTAAAAAAATGAGTACCGGTTCCTTTGACCTAATAAATGTACCCATGTGCTGTCCTGAGGAAGGAATAGATATAGCACGATTGACTTACAGCTAACTGTACACGTTTCACCATTACTGTTTCTAGGGAAAACTTGGACAATGTAATGTCAATAATCGGGCTGGTTTCTCAAGGTAGTACAGAAAACTGACATCACTTGAATAATAGCATGTAAAGCAAATACATTGTACAGTCATAATTACCTTTGAAAATCCCTTATTAGAAGCAATATTGGTATGTATCCTATCTTAATATATACCCAAAGCTAAATTTTCCTTCAGAGGACAATAGATGTTTCTTTAAGAGCCATGATGTGTGAAAAATACCTGTTTAAACATTGGGACCATAAAGCAGTTGATCCTCACAGGAATTAAAGAACTGAGACTTCTATTTCATCCTTCCTCTGGGGTTTGTGCTGATGATTGGAATCATAAGTACTGGTGGTGTGAATTTATGGAATTAAAGTATGCAACTTTATCAGGCTTTGCTTCCATTGATAGAGAAACTGCAAAATGACTAGAATGAAATGTACCCCAAAACCTGTGGTTATCTTTGGATTGTTTTGTTTATGCTTTTCTAAATTTTATGTTTTGAACTTATTTTATGGTTAGTAAAAATTGATTTAAAATTTTTCTGTACAGTATTGAAAATTATGCCTTCTTTCACGTCTCTCACCTCAGAAATCAGAAGGATTACTGAGACTTGCTTAACTATTATTTAAAAGCTGTGTTTGAATAGGTCACATATACATTTATGGTACATTTTGTGTCCTAAAATCTGCTAAGTCCTCTCATTTTTCCCTGGAAATCATCTGCATAGTGGATGTCTAGGGAGGAATATAAAAGGGAATTGTGATGGTTAGGTAGGACCAAATTTATTAAGGAATAGGGTTTGGTTTTAGTTTTTGGTTTTTAAATGAAGCTGTTGTATTTAATTTACTGTGTACTGGCTTTGATGTCAGAAATGTATTAGGGTTTTTGCACATGTAATATCTTTCCAACAACACTGTGAGATGAATATACTTTTTTGTTGCAATTTTAGCAGTTTATTTTTAAAGATCTATTTTGCAGTTGAAGTAGTTAAAACAGGAGGGGTAAAATGCTTACTCATGGCCATACAGCTAGTTAAGGAGTAAATCTGTCTAATTTCACTGTGAAACGTTGCTTCACGGTTCTGTAGTCATATCTTTTGTCATGTATGGTACTCACATGCACTCTTAAAATGAATAGCTATGCATCTAAGAATTAAGAATCTCCATTAGCTGATTGCTTTCATGATGGGAACATTTATAATTTTACCCCAAAGTCCATAATATGTGGGATAGTGAATAAAACCGCAACCAAAAATCTTCCTTTTTTTCCGCATGTATTTAAAATAATAAAATTTTATACATGAGAAATACTAAAATTAAAGGAATTGGCTAGGTGTACAATAATTATTAGTGACAGAGCTATAATTAAGAACTCTTAAAACTTTGGCTCACTTTTTCTTCTAAATGCTGCCCAGTCATCTTTGCCATTTTCTCCATTCCTCTGTCCCGGCCCTCTCCCCTTTAAACTTGAGGACAGGAAATAGTTTGCAGAATATAACTAAATCATATTTGTACTCATGATTGTTATATGGAGGTGAAATAAGCCATAGAAAGATTACAGTCTATTCTGGGCTTCATTAAGCAATTGAAACAGTGGTAAATAAAGATCATATAGAGCCATGAATAGCCACACCAGAGTTAAGTGGTCTGATGTCAACTTAACTTTCTTTTTCCTGTTTAGTCTTTAGAATACTGATGAGAAAATTGGTCAGAATGGTACAATTTTCTGTAGATACTGTTGGTACCTATAGAAAGGTAATTGGTATTTCCCCTCTTTATACCTTATTGATATCAGAAAGATCGTTCATTTATGTGATATTATCTATAAAATCTTCAATCATTACAGAAAGACTGGTCTTTTGAAAAAATATGGTAGCATAAGTTGTGTAAGAAGTGCAGAAATTTTCGTGCCATACACCTAAGTTTGGGTTTTTATTATTTTCAGACCTGCCTGTGTTAAAATTTGGCTCTATCCTTGGCTGACTCTCTAACCTTGATTTAGTCATTTAACCCTGAGTATCTTGAGAAAGGAATAGGACCAGGGGTGTTAATACCCACTTTTATAGTTTTTGTATGGATTAAATACGCTATTACATGAATGGTCCTATCCCAATGCCTGACTTAGGTGAAGTACTCACTTCTCCCATTCTCCTTTTCACCCCAAATCCTTTTATCTGAAGTGTTTAATTTTTTTTTTTTTTTCTGTTCTAGGTGGATTGTAGACATGGAAGGTGCACCAGGTACCTTATATGAAGGGGAAAAATTTCAACTTCTATTTAAGTTTAGTAGTAGATATCCTTTTGACTCTCCTCAGGTAACTGCCTTGCTTTTAAAATATTTGTTACTTACTAGATTGTGTAGCAAACTGCTTAATGATTTTTGTCTAATTAAAACTTATAAAAGACATTAGAATTATGTGAATGGATTTGCTCCTTTAGCTTATTTGTAATTTAAGCAAGATCTTGTGAACATTTTATATTCCTGGAACTAGGTCTTTGCTACTTTTGTACTTCCAAGAACTTAAGGCTGTTTCTTATCCCTCGGTGTGAACAGGAAAAGGGATGGAAATCTAACCCAGACCCATGAGTTGTGGGAGAGCTTAAAATTTTGGGATTATTAGAAACACAGTTTCCTAGAGAGGATGATAGAAAGACATAGTGAAGAAGTGAATGCTTTACCTAAAGGAGCACTTTGATTTTATAGACTTGCTATCTCTGCAGCCATTCATTGTTTCAGGGACAGAATAGGTTACATGATATTATGTATCTATCTATCCCCAAATTCAGTCCATTGTTTGGAAATGGCTGGAACCACACTAAAGCATAAAGTCCAAAACCAAAATTTTTAACTGATGAGAACTGGCAGCATTAGATCAATTCATCTTTCATTTTCTTTTAATTAATTAATTAATTAATTAATTAATTTATGCATACAAGATCTGAGGGGTACAACAGAGGTGTGGGGTGGTGAGAAGATTCACCAGAGATAAAGTGGGGAGTAGAACAGGCAGATCTGCTGGAGTACACTGCTGAGGGAAGCAACGGGCTAGACAGGAATGGTGTGCTACGCCATGTGGGAATCTCCTTGGCTGGGTATCAAACTCATGCTTCAGTGGCTGGTGATAGCTTCATAGTGCTAAGACTTAACCCCTTGCGCTACCAGGGAGGCCCCATCTTTCATTTTCTTATGCAATAATCAGTACAAAATTTACCAATACTTGCAAGAATTGAATTTGGGGAAATTTCTCTAAAATAGACCAGTCTCCTCATGAAATTATGGCTTTTTTATTTGAAAGTGAGAGCTCCAAAACGTTCATAAACTTTATAGTTTTTTGTGCTCCCCACCATCAGTAGTTATGATCAATTTCTCATGTATCTCATTTCACAGTGGAAAAAATAACTATTTAAATTATGGTGTTTGGCTCAGTCATTTGCTTTTAAAGAAATCGTTAACAGCAAAAAACTAATGTTTACTTACTATCAGCTACATAAAAAACAAAATATCTTTCTATATGTATTCTACTTTCCTATACTAGGGTACAGGTAACTGAGGGGTTACTTGAATGTGTATTGATCGTAAATTGTGTGCAAAATACTATTCTCTGTACTTTAGAGATAAGAGAAAGTATAGCATTTAAAAAGACATAAGATCTACTGTTAAGCAGTTAATAATCTGTTTAGTATTTGGATGGGTAGACATTTATTCATAATTTTAAAAGTATTTACTGAGCATATATTATGGACATACTATGCTAGGTCTTGGTGAGTCAGTGGTAAACAAAAACTTGACTCGTGGAGTTTGCATTTTTGTAGAGACTGACAAACATTGAACAATAAATAAAATATATACAGTATGGAAGATGATTAAAAAAAATAAAAAGGAATGAGAGTGTTGAGGCATTTATGGAGCAGTTAAGAAAGATTATGCTGAGAAGGTAACATTGGAGTAAAGACTTGAAAGTGGTGATGAGTAAGCAGTATGAAAGAGGTGAGGGAAAAGTGCAGGTAAATATAAAATTAAAAGACCCTGACTCTGGAGTATGTATAGTGGGTCTCTCCAGTGGCATGTAGGCAAGCACAGCAGTATAGGGCATAAGAAGGAGGGGTAATTTGTGCTGATGGGTCCATTACAGATTGTATAGGACATAGTCTCATTGTAAGAATTTTGACTTTTGCTTTGAATGAAATGGGATTTTGTAGACCTCAAGTATAGGAATGATTCTACTTGAAGTTAAAGAGAAAAGTCTACTGTGTGGCATTTTGACTGTTGGGGCACAAGGATGCCAGGGAGACCAGATTGGCTATTACAGTAGGTTAGGCAAGAGGGACTTGCCCTCAGGATAGCAGTGGAAGTTATGGAAGGTGACCTTTTTTTTAATTGAGGTAACATTGGTTTCTACCGTTTGTGCATTCAGAGTATAGTATCTCCCCCTTAGGTAGTGTTGCCACACTGTACCCACCACCTAGACACCCATAGCCCACCACCATAGTTCATTTACTCCCTCCCCTTTTTCCTCACCCCTTCTCCTCCCTTGCTGATAACCTTAGTTCTGTAGTTAGCTTTATGTGGTTACTTCTTAGTTTGGCTTTATCTGATGGAGGGTGACTGTATTTTGTACCTATTTTAGAAGTTGAACCAACAGAATTTGCTGAGGGATTGATGTGGAATATTAATGAAGGACTCAAGTGAGACCGCATGATTTTTGGCCTATGAATTGGAAATGACAGTAAATTGAAGTATGAATTATATGATTTGAGAGCAAGAGAGAAAGTAGTGATTGGTTTAGAATAGAGTTAGAAGGCAAAAGAAACTCTTTGCATTGGTACTTAAACAAGAAGAATTTATGTCAAAATTGGGGTACGGCATGAAGGGAGATTCCTCTTCTGAGATTTGTCCAGATGTGTTGTAGCATTATGTGTAGAGATGAATGTGAAGGTGAGGGAAAAGAGCAGGTAAATATAAAATTAAAAGACCCTGACTCTGGAGTATGTATAGTGGGCCCCTCGAGTGGCATGTAGGCAAGCATGGCAGTATAAGGCATAAGTAAGAGGGGTAATTTGGGCTGAAGGGTCCGTTACAGATTGTATATGACATAGTCTATTGGAGTTTATTAAAGTAGATTTTTATAATATGAACGAGTTTGAAATTTATCTCAAGAAACTGGGAAGAGGTATGTTCAGTCTCTATAAAACTATGAACTACTCAAGCTTTGTATCTTTACTGTTTTGCTTTTTCTGTCTGCCTGCTCCCTTGCATTAGCAGCTTTTCTGTTCTTCAGCTAGCCACTTATACTCCCCTTCCTCTTTCAGAGCATCATATTTGAATAAGACAAATCGGAAACATTTCTATATTGTAAATATCCCAGTTATAGTTGTTTTTAAGCTTTCCATTCTAATTTTGTTTAAAAAACCTTAGGCATTTTAAAAATCGTAGGGGAAATAATTTTTTTTTTAATGGGGAAAAGGGTACTTTCTTTTTATTCCTAAAACTACCGATGGCTAGAAGAGATGCTGAAAGTATATTTACCTTGATTGTAAAGCTTTAGCAATACAGAACAAAAAAATAATCACTCTCTCCTCCCATTTTTATTCTCTTTTCTACTCATCCCACCTTAACACAATCTTTTTGTCCCATTACTCAAAATTCTCTCTTTGGAGAGCTCCAAAACCTATTTTCGTAGTGTTTCATCCTTTTATTCCTGGTCTGATTGTCCCAGCTTTTCCATGTGATACAGTGTTCAAACTTTCCAAAATCCTAAGTTTTTATTTTTTATTGACTTAAATTGTCTAGCATCTAGGGCTCCTGACAAGGAGAAAACACTTTGAAGTATAAGTCCTATGCATTGAAACCTTGGTGGTAAAGCAGAGGGAAGATAAAAGACTGGTAGGCTAGAAGAAAACTGTGTAAAGGAAAGAATGGTTATCATCCAAGGGAACCCAAGTTTAGTTTCATTATATTCAGGAATTTTGTCTTTGCAGTACATGTATAACTGCATGATATTGGTAATTGTGGAAGACCAGGGAAACTAGTACTATTGATGCTACTGATACATATTAGAGGACTAAAAGGGGAGAATTGAATTGAAAGCTGTGCTAAATATCTAATCCCTGGTAACTTTTGTCAGATATCTACCATTTGTACTAGAGTATACATATACCACATATTATTTGTAATTAGATACCTGATTTATTACAATAAATGTTCTTATATATTCTTACATATTTATTGCAATAAATGCTCTTATATATATTCTTATAGTTCCCCATTAAATATTCTCATCTCCTTGTGCTTTTAATGAGAAAACAGTCACTCATATTGTCCCTGGAGAAACTTAGTATCCATATTATAGATTGGCTTTCATAATTATAGCCTGTTTCGTACTGTTTATTTTGTAAATACTTTGTTTTGACACTATACTTGGTACTTTATTTTCTAATTATTTCCAGAGAACTAGTCTAAACATAGTAGTATATCTTCCATAAGAGATCTCAGTATTGTGAGGTTATTCAGTATTGAACTACATGTTTGGAAATCCTTATTATACATGAATACCATGAGTTTCATATTAGAAACAGTTACCTATTCTTCACCCTCTATTTTGTCCATATTGGTGGCTTTTGGGTTAAATATTCGTTGTATGAAAGATAACATATTCAGTACCAAAAGTTACACAGCAGTTGGCTTGCTTAAAATTTTAGTTTGGGTGTGGGATATGCACTCTTACCTCCTCAATTATAGGGATCCTAAGTATATAGTTCTTTTCTTTTTTTTTCTTAAGATTTATCTATTTATTTATGCATAAAAGAGCTGGGGTATAGGCCAGAGGTATGGAGTGGGGATGAGAAGACTCACCAGAGACAGGGTGGGCTACAGAACAGGCAGATCTACTGAAATGCACTGCTGAGGTGAACAGCAGGAGATAGAGGACAGGTCTGCTGTGCCATGTGGGTCCGCTCCCTGGCCCG
Source organism: Scalopus aquaticus (assembly GCA_004024925.1). Taxonomy (NCBI): domain Eukaryota; kingdom Metazoa; phylum Chordata; class Mammalia; order Eulipotyphla; family Talpidae; genus Scalopus; species Scalopus aquaticus. The sequence goes on along the minus strand of PVIJ01009500.1, from coordinate 44,516 downwards.
GGATGGAACTAAGGGCAGTGGCTGGCAATAGCTTCATAGAGCTGAGACTTAACGCCTTTCACCATCAGGGAGGCCCCTAGGTATATAGTTCTTTCAGCTCTCAGCTGCTCTTGAAAATGAGCCACACTGATAGGGAGATGTTTGGAATGTGGAGACTCCTGATGAGACTGCTTCCAGTGCAGACCCAGAACTTCAGACGTGATTCACATTGATTAGCGCTAAGATCCTTTTCTAAAATTGTTGTTTGACTTCATCAGATAGTTGGTCTCAAGAAATCTATAGTACCATTCTACTTATTTGGTTTATGCAGTGGGGAATGTATGCAGTCTTCAGTTGCTAAATATTTATATGATCAGCTTGAACAAATTATTTCAAAAATGAATAAATTAGCAAAGTTGTTATTTATATTACCTGTGGTTTCAAATTCAGTGTATTCAGTGTCTTATAACATCTGTTTTAGCTACTTGGGACTCCAAAAAAAGTGTTTGTACTCTGGAAACACCTTAATTATCTCAAGTTTTCAGAACCCACTCAAATGCATTAAAATAGCTGAAATGTCCACTTCTTCATTTGTCTTATGCTGTGTATTAAGTAAGTGAGGAAGGTTAAGAGTGTGAACCAGAATAGAAAAGCTTGCATCAAAACTATCCTGTGGAAACTGCTTACCAACCTTTTGTGTGAATAAACTGTTTGACATTTTTTTCTTTTATTTCAGGCATTCATCTCTAATATGTATATTCATTCTTCCTATATATAGACAAACTTCTAAAATTCTTTATCTGGCAGGTTAGGCCCTAGGGATTACCTGTAATATATGTAACTTATTAATTCACTGTTTTTAGTGGCTGAAAGTTTCAGGCTGGCTGCATTTGTTCTGCATGCAGCATGTTAGAAACCCCTGCTTTTCGTTTGTTTGTTAAGATTGCTTGCTTGCTTGTTTGTTTTTATATGAAAGTTTTTGAGATCTGATTTATTTTTATTTCAGTCACCTCAGACTTCAAAGTGGTTTCTGTATTCTTGATTTCTGGTTCTCTTCTCTGCTTATAGAATGTCTGCTGCTTCCGTATAGGAGTTTTCTACTGCCATGTAGATGCATACCTTTTCTTCTCTCCTGATTTCCTTTTGGTTCATGTACACCCTTGGCTCTCAATCCTTGTGATTTAGTTTATAATCATTTATCCCAAGAACAACACTACTTTCCTTCAGTTCTATGAATTGGCTAGTCAAAGTTTGTTCATAACCTTTGTTATTTTGTTGTCTGCGTATTTTCCTTGATGGTTGGTGATAATGTTGATTCATTTTTGCCAAAGAAGTTAACTTGGAAGTTCTTTTTTTTGGCACTTTCAGGCACTATTCTACTTCTGAAAAATGAGATCTTGACTGGAAAACAAACGTCTTTTTTTTTTTAAGATTTATTTATTTATGCATACAAAAGCTGGAGTGTAGGCCAGAGGAGTGGGGGTGGGGGTTGAGAGGATTCACCAGAGACAGAGTGGGGAGCAGAACAGGCAGATTGTCTGAAATATACTGCTGAGGGGAGCAGCCGGTGAGTCAGGAGTGATCTGCTGCGCCATGTGAGAAGCTCCCTGGCCAGGGATCGAACTTGTGCTGCAGTGGCTGCAGATAGCTTGATAGTGCTCAGACTTAACCCCTGACGACACCAGGGAGATCCCTAAAACAAACATCTTTTAAAAGATAATTGTGGCCAGGGAATAAGCTCTCGGGGTTTACTTGTATGCTTTTTTTTTTTTTAATTTATTTTTTATTTATTTACATATACAAGAAATGGTGCGAGGGTAAGAGGATTCACCAGAGACCGGGTGGGGATCAGAACAGGTGGATCTAGTGAAATAAGCCAAAAAGAAAGAGAAAATTATCGAATGGTTTCACTTATAACAGGAATATAGGGGAGCCAAATAAGAAAGCGACATTCAGCAGGGAAGGGGGGGGTAGGGCTCAAGAGGGGGGAAGAGGGGAGCACGGAGGATTATGGTGATGGCTCCACGAGTGAACAGGTGGTGGGTAACTTTTGGGGAACACACAATAATGTAAAAGATGGGAATAACAAAAATAAATAAAATATCTATTAAAAATAAAACAAACAAAAAAAAAAACAGAACAGGTGGATCTACGGAGATACACTGCTGAGGGGAGCAGTGGGTGAGGCAGGAGAAGTCTGCTGCACCCTGTGGATTAGCTTCCTGGCCGGGAATCGAACTTAATGCTGCAGTGGCTGGTGATGGAATGATAGTGCTGAGACTTTAACCCCTGTGCCACCAGGGAGGCCCTGCTTGTGTTCTTAATGAAAATACTCTACCGGTCAAATGACATTTTGCAGCAGAATGAGTACAGCAAAGAAGATGCATATTCTGTAAGATTTGTAAACTCCTATTCTAGATATATCTACAACATCTAGGAAATCACATGCATACAATATAATACATTAAAGTTCATATTTATGAAAAATAAAATATAATTTAAAAAGAATTATGGATAAACTCAAGGTGTAGAACTGTAAAACCCTTTAAGAAGTGGTTTTATTTTGCAGAACAGCACTTTTTTGCAAAATGGCACTAGAACTGATTGATATAATTGATATAAATGGTATGCTTCGAATAAGTCAGTCTTCTTCACTCAGGCAGAGCATAAAATGACATCTTTTATCTTGAGACTTTTGTTTTACTTTTATTAGTGGAAATGGAGGGTGGATAATTAGAAGTTAAAGAAAATAGGTATTGTGTATTCAAAAATACCATTTTTTTAATGTTAGCTTCAACCAAGGAAACAAGTCCCATATGTTAATGCTAGTATACTTGAAATGTTAGAAGACTCCTACTTGTATGAGAGATTGCTTTGTTATAAAGTCAGATTTGTAGCTAGATATTTAAAAACAAAAACCTAACCTATGTTAATTTCCTATAACATAGCCCATATTAAACTGTGATGTATCTTTACTCTGTCCACACATATTTCACTGGCTCTTTTCTGCTCCATTAAAAAAAAGTTATACTTAGAGCTATATATATTTCATCAATTTTTATCGTAAGAGGATATTCGCACTAAAATTCTGCTAAGAAACAGGTTATTTGCAATACCTAGTGTGAGCTGTAATTCGGGATTGGGAACTACGGATTTATATTTGATGAGCTTTATAAAATCCTGTGACACCTAATGAATCAGAATCTGAAAGTGGGGCCCTTAAGTTTGTGTTTTTAGTCAGATATTCAGGGTTTTGTTTTTTCTGAATAGGCCAGGTCAGATATAAGGAATTACTACTGAATAGCAGAATAAAAATGATACATCTTACTTAGTATAAAATTTATTTAAACATTGGTGGGCTACATTTTACATAAAAATAATTTATTATTATAGTAATACAAAAACATTCTTTAATGCAGTTTCATTCTTTTTGTTTTTTAAAAGATTTATTTATGCATACAAGCTGGGGTGTAGACCAGAGGTGTGGAGTGGTGAGAGGATTCACCAGAGACAGAGTGGGGAGCAGGACAGGCAGATTGAAGTACACTGCTGAGGGGAGCAGCGAGTGAGACAGGAGAGGTCTGCTGTGTCATGCGGTAATCTCTCTGGCTGGGTATCGAACTTGTGTTGAAGTGGCTCATAGTGCTTGCTGCACTTAACCCGTTGCACCACCAGGGAGGCCCTTTAATGCAGTTTCTATCTTTAACCTACTTTGAACTGTGCTTACAGATTCCTCAGTATATAATTTACTTTCCTCCCTGTTCAGATCCTTAAGTAGATTAGTATCAGATACACTACTGTTAAGATATATGTGAACTTATTAGGGCAAAGAAAAGAAATCATAGATTTGTTGCCTTTCAAAACAGTGCTAAGATGGAGAAAGGAAAAACTTCAGATGAATTGAAGAAAAGCAGAGAAAAACTGCAAGTATTGTTATGTAATTGGGGGACTCACTCTACCTTTGTTTTTTTGCCTAAACACATAGTTATTTTGTGATTAATAAGTAATAATTTCTGCCCTTTATAATGACTGTGAGTTTAGAGGAGGTGGAATGTATAGCTGTCATTTCCTTTTGCACATAGCTCCTTAGGTGATAGCATTGTTGCAGGTAGAAAGAATGAGATAAGAGATGTTTCTACTGTCATTCATATTTTCTCAACTGAATACTTTTGTTTAGAATTTTAATGTCTTTGATTTCTACATGCAGAGAGCAATGAGTAGAATTTGAAAAACTATTCTTTTAAATAAATTGTCTTCACTAATCTAAAAATACATAACTTAGAAATTTTAAAAGGGAAATTTTTAAAAGGAATTAAAAGAAATTTTAAAAGGGAAAATACAGAGATTTAATCTGGGTTTTTCCTGTACAACGTAATCATTCAGAAAGTGAAATCAGTACTTACTAAGTTAATGAGAATAAACAACAAGCAGTTGTTTGTCTTGTTTCAGGCATTGATTTGGTTTGTTTTTAATTTGAATTTTAAAATATAAAATAATGTGAAGAATATTTTTTGGTGATACAGAATATTTAAGTGTTAATGGAATTTTATTCTTTCTTAGGTCATGTTTACTGGTGAAAATATTCCTGTTCATCCTCATGTTTATAGCAATGGTCATATCTGTTTATCCATTCTAACAGAAGACTGGTCCCCAGCGCTCTCAGTCCAATCAGTTTGTCTTAGCATTATTAGCATGCTTTCCAGCTGCAAAGAAAAGGTAGGACTTTTCAGTATTTTTCCAGGTACTGTTTCTTCTTTCAGTTAGGCAGAGAAATAATTTTAATATTATAATTTAATGCTTAATGCTTTTTTAAAAGTAAAGTTATAGGGAATTCTACTTTAAATAATAGATTGGAAAATTATTTTGATAATCTTTAGTTCCAACTAGAAGTCAGATTTATTGTTTTGTATTTCTAAAACAGGAAATTTCTGCTGACACTTTTATGCTTTTTTGTTTTCCAGGTGTTTTTAAATCTGAACTTTATTTACATAAGTATGTACAGGGCAAAAGTGTACAAGAAATTCTTGTTTCTAGATTTGACAGTGGAAAGCCCCATCAATAAGCATCATAGTTCCTCCTCCCACTTCTGGCATCCACTTTATCTGCCTCTTAGGGAATTCCCAGGAACCAGTGTTTTCCTATTGTGATGATTAGATTGAAGGAGAAGTAGTTGATCAGTAGAATTTTCTTACTCTCCTTTACTAATCCACAGATTCTGTGTTTGATGGCCAGGAGGGGAAGACCAAAAAGAAAATCACATGAGTTAAATTTAGGATACCCTTTTAAAGTATCTAAATCCTCTGTACATTCCTGGCCCTCTTGTCATTCCTGCTGAGGGATAGTGTAGCACTACTTCTGCAGTTTTAAAACCTCACTTCTCCATGATAATGCATCCTTGTGTGTTCTGTTTAAAGGGAAAACAAAATTTCTAAGAGATTAGGAGCTTTATTTATTTTAGAAGTTTTTTTTAGTGGTCTCTAAGTTGAACTTGTTACAGGGCAGGGAGAGAGGGGCACCTCTGAAACCCCCAGACCTGCCCTGTTCTAAACGGGTTCTGCCATCCGCTGCATCAATACAAAACATATAGGACCTTATGTGGAAAGAAACTTTACTACAACTAGAGAGGACAGAGAAGACAAAGAATATAGTATCTAAGTCAAGCACCCAATGTTATCCATCTCCTCGTGGGTAAAAGTCCACCCAGACGAGATTGGCCCAAAGCAAGTCTCGAAAGCCTGCCACAAGTCTGGAACAGCTTTCGGCAGGGACCCATACAAAAGGGTCAGAAACAGTCACACAATTCTGAGAGGAACAGAACAAAATCAAAACCAAAATCAACATAGTCATTGTTAACATCCCCATGGGTCTCGCACCCACATCTCTTTCAATCAGTCCAGGCCAGTGCAGCTTCTTTGTAAGTCTCTCTGCTCCTTAGGCCTCTTCTGGCTTTCCATCCTTCTTCTGTCTCTTCCTGTCTTCTGTCTGTGTTCTCTCTCCTCTGTGTGTGTCCCTCTGTGTGTGTGTCCTCTCTCTCTTCTCAGGCTTCTTAAATCCTGCTCCGTTCCACCCTACCTTGGGTGGGACAGAGAACCTGGGACACACCCTTTTTCCTGGGGACCACCCTCTTACAAACTGACTCATTTTTTATTAAAGTAATATTTAGAGAATGTTTAAGAGAGTAGATCATTTTAATATGGTAGGTTAGCTACACCCTGAAACACTCTAAGCCAGTGTTTGCAATGTGAGTTTCTTGGAATGTTAATTCCATGAGAAGTTAACTTAAAAAAAAGTTTTTATTCAGATAAACATGGGAAACAATGGATTAATTTTTTTTATGTAGAATTAAGAGCAATTTTATGTACCATATAGATGGAAAAAATTTTCTGACAATAAACAATGTCACACCATTAATTAAAAGATGTGTCTCCATTCAGAAATATTAAAATCTACAGGAATAATGAATATTTTATAATAGATGAAAATAAGGTATATGTTATCTAATGTTAGTGTATCACTTTTTAACTTCATTTTACTTTTTGTTTTTGGCTTTTCTAAATTGCATTTTAAGTTACAGCTTTTGTTAACTTCAAGGACTTTGAAAATAAGTCTTACTCATTTGCTACTTCCATATTTTCTTCTCTGCCCCACCTACACCTCCAGTATCTAAGTTTTCAACTTTTAGGTGTAGGGCAGAGCAGTTTGCTACAAAAACTTCTGTGTCACAGTTAGTGTTTAATATCTGTAGAAATGTGAGGCAGTAACTCTAGGATTGTTAAGAAAGGTTAAGAGAGTAACACCACATAGCTGTTCCATGTGCCTTATCATAATTAGCTTTTGTTAACATGTAAATGTAATTTATTTTTAAAAACTGGAAAATAACTGTACTTTCTACCTTCATCCTTTTCTAATCCTCAGACTTTGTCTGCTACTAGTATTTTTATATACTAGTCATTCCATTTAAATTATTGATGACCTAGTTACATAATATAAATCGTAAGTGGTAACATGTTTGTTCAAATTGATAATTTGGAAATCAGGATTGTAGTAGCATTAGTTGTGTGAAATATAAAATTCTGAACATTTTTAGTGAAAACCCACTGTGTGCTATTTTTATGTGCTAGGCTACAAAGTACTAGGCTACAAAGCTGAAATGGAAACTTACTTTGTCATTAAGGGGATCTAGTTCCAAAAGAGCATTAAAAAGTTTTTTAAGTACCCACCAAAAGCTATCAAAACAGGTGATTTTTATTCTGTAATGAACTTGGTTCTGTGAATTTCACTTGAATATTTGACTCTCTTGAATATATACTTTATATATTTTAAGTGCAGTGATTGATATTTCAGTATCAAATACAAATTTAAAGTTTTACTATGTAGACCTTTGGAGGCTTAATTAGTAGTAATTCTTTCAGTTTTCATTTCAATTTCCTTTTTTTTTTTTAACAGTAAATGGTGTTTTCCTAAGGTGAAGGCATTGAAAATCTAGTATGTCAGTAGATTTCACTAGATTGGGGGTAATTTCTGGTGTTGATAACAGGGGCCTTTCAACAGTCTACCCTTTATTCTCAATGCCTTCATGATACATAGGTAGTTGAAACTTCCCAGTTTATATACCAAACAATTTTGGTAATTCTTCCTTTTGTATATTTTTCTAAGAGCAGTATCTCTTTGATTGCTTAACAATGTGGTTAGTTAGTGACTTAATCAAATAAAATGAGTGGCTTTTTTCTTTCTTAAATATTTACTGTTTGAAGATTGGGTTCTAATAAATTTGCAGATAAAATGATTTCTAACTATGGTCATAGCTGTATACATGAGTGGTAGGAGTACCAAGTTCCCTGGACTGACTGTTCCTTTCTGCAGGCAGTCCTGCTTACCACTGCTTTTTGGTTGGACCTATCATGTTATCTACAAATCTGTCCTCAATGACTCTTTAAAAATTTATTTATGCATAGAAAAACTGGGGTGTAGACCAGAGGTGGGGGCTGGGTGAGGGGTTTCATCAAAGAGTAGCAAGCAGAGCAGGTGGATTTACTGAAATATACTGCTGAGGGGAGCAGCAGGCCAGACAGGAGAGGTCTGCTGCACCTTATGTGGGTTAGCTCCCTGGGTGGGGATAGAACTCAGGCATTAGTGATGACAACTCTGAGACTTAATCCCTACGCCACTAAGGAGGCCCACCCTCAATGACTGTAATGTAAAATTTTGGCATGTTTCCAAATTTTTGTAGAGAGTTACATATTTCTTCGGTCATTTCCCAGCAGTTTTTTAGGAAAAGTCTCTCCCATAATCTATCTTTAGTGTTGTTGGCATCACCATTTCTGATGTAACCCCCTGCAGAGCTGCCATGTTTCTAGTATTGTGCTAGCCAGGGCATATGTATGTCACAAATGTCTATAACCTTCCCCTTTTTTCCTTTTATGTATTTTTTGTAAACAATCCTTTGGTCTGTCCTCGATGATACTAGCTTACTGGAAAACAGTAATTCTTTGTGGAAGTTGATGTTACTGTAGTTTCTTAGAAAAATGTATTAGCAAACTTTTCTGTTTTAATAGTTCACAAAAGTAGTTAAAGTATTTCTAGGGACATAAACAAAAATTCATCACAACTTGAATACTATTACTTTTCAGTTGATACTCATTCTTTAATAATCCATGGTATGCTAACCTAAACAACACACACATACCTCCTTTTATTTTGAGCAATTTCCTTATCAAGAGTCTACATCCCCTGGAATAAATTATTTTTTTCCTTCAGTTATGCATCAGTGTTTATATTATTTTTTATGCTTCTATAATAATATTATTAAAACTGTCTTCCCCTTATATTCTTATATTTATAACTTCTTACCCATTTAAACTTTTTTTGGTTTCAGAGACGACCACCAGATAATTCTTTTTATGTTCGAACATGTAACAAGAATCCAAAGAAAACAAAATGGTGGTATCACGGTAAGCAGTTTTATTTTAGAATGATAACTTTTCAGTTTTTGGTTGAAAGATTATATATAGCTATTTGCTTGGGTCGGAAAAGGGAATGTGTAACTGATGTTGTCTTTTTGTATCAATAGTACGGAGGTTCTTTAAAATATTTTAAGTTATCTTATGAACAGATTAGGCTAGATTTTTAATGGGGCAAATAAATTCATAGCCATCATAATATTTAGATCAAATTAGAAATAACTATTGGGAGACCTGTTACTTGAAATACAAATTTTGATGCCTAATGTACTCCTTTAGTTCTTGGAGGATGGCAAAATCATATTGTTAAAGAGGACCTATTAAAGAAAGCTCTTCCTTTCTCATAGTTTTTTTCTCAGAAAATTTGACACTGTTAATTCCAGCTTTGTAAATACAGGACTCAATTTTAAATTTCTCTTGTTGTATTTGGGAAGCTGGTGGTAGCTTTATAATTGAAAACTAGCATCTTTTCTGAACTAAACTTACTGCTTTCCTAGAGAGGTATTTAAAATTAAAAACAAAAAGCTTATATATCTCATTGTGCTTTTTGAAGCGAAAGAATAATAAACCAGCCCCTGTAGTTTAATACATGATTATTTTCTTTGTTTTCCTTTCTTTAAATGTTACCCTGATAAGAAATTAGAAGACAAAACTAATTAGTAGGACTATGGCCTTTCGCCCTATCTTTATATCCAATGTGAAACCTTCTGTTACCTCAACTTAATTTAAGTCAATAAGAACTTTATAAGAGTTCTTGTAAGTGTTGGGATAAAAATGGCAAGGGTGAGTATAGTAGCACCATACCAACAATTGCAAGTTCGAAAATACAGATAAGAATGCCATTCCGAGAACCACAAAATTTTGAGTATTTGCATAATGCTAATGAGAAATGTAGATTGTCTAAGAGATGCAATGGCAAAACTTTTAAGTTCTGTGAAAGAAAAAAATTAATGAAAAACCAGTATAACTTAAAAATTTTATTCTTTACAAGTTGTAATGTAATTCCATAAAAGACCTATGGAATGATGGTTGATTGCTGAAAGACGAGCAGTTTGAATTTTAAACTAAAGGATAATGAAGGAGAAACTGTCTACCAGACACCAAAGCATATTAGTGCAAGAATAGCTAGGTTGTTGACATAATTCTGGTTTTCTTGGTCTTTTTGTATATAAGATTTTGAATATAGGATAAATAAGACGTCACAGATCCATGAGAAGGGGAAAACTTAAAAAGTAATTCATTAGAACTGGTAATCATTTTGGGCAAGAAAGGTGTGTGTTTTTATTTTATATATAAAATAGTTCCTGTGGTTTGAATTAAGTATTTTTCTAACATAACAATAGAAAAGATATTTTTTTAAAATTGGGCTTCAACCTAGAGGAACAATTTCTGACATCAGAAATCACAAAGAAACTAAACATTTAGTCATATGAAAATTTAAACTTAAAAATGTATCCAAAAACCTCAAAGCAGTCAATATAAAGTTAAAATAGAATTGTGTAAAACATTTATAGAGTATGAAAAGTGAAGACCATTTATAAGAATTGCTTAAGATTGATTAAATGTATAGGCAAAAAAGTTTTGAGAATCCTAAAAATCTGACAATCATCTAAAAATAGACAATGTTTCCTATGTGAAATATTCACTAGAGAATTCTTTATAATATAGACTATTTTTTATGCTCCATGTTGTTGATTCTACATTTGCTATTTGCTTAGAATAGATCCCTCTACTTTACACACAGACACCTCTTCTTGGGAATTCTTTCACCGGAGCATTATAGATTAACTCCCTTCTTTAAGGAGTCTAGTACTATGCCTAGAGTGCTGGTTTTGTTTTCTTTTTTAAGACATCCCCAGATAATTCTAATAGAGCTGATAACTTGAAAATTACTATTTCAAATATTCTCAGATATGAAAAACAGGTTTCCAAATAAAACACATTCATTATAATCAGACTAAAGGGTTTTCTGAGCACTGAAGGTCCACTAAAATTTTTAACAAGATCCTTCTTTAATTAAATGACTATTTACTTCAATTCACATTGCCGACTTCTCATTCTTTTACAACCTCTTGCCTTTTAGGACCAGTCATTAAGCTGCGTCTTCTCTGTTCCTTTGCAGAAAAACTCCCCACCCCCACTTTATGTTAAAAAAAAAAATTCCTTTAATAAAAGGAATCATTGCTTGTATGTCACAGCCCCCTCTTATCTTAATATAGTAAGTTTTCCAGATTCATAAAAACTGAGGATTAATCAATCAAGAATATTGACATTTTGTTTAGGTGTCAGATTTCCTAAGACAGTAGTCTTTCTACTTCAGACTCAGTCTCACTAGTAACAGAAAAATTTCTTGACTGTCTTTTCTGTAGTTTTTAAAATAAAGCTTGCAGAATGTCTTAAAGTGATGAATTTTGACTATATATATTTTTTGAAACTATAACCCCTTCCCCAGTGATACCCCTGTGTTAGGCAGTATATTCCTATTTTTCCCTTCCTTATTACCTGGTAGGGAAATTTCAAGGGGATAACCATTTTTCAGGTCTTCTGATGCTGTCTTATATAGTTGAAAGGATGTAGAATATAGAGAAACATAATCTGATATCTGGAAAACTCTGAAACAAAGCTGATGTGTCTTGCTTTATAAGTATGATTACCTTTTGAAAACATTTTCCCAATTCAACTATAATGCCAATGTAAGCTTATTTTCATTGCCTGTAACTATTATTCTGAAATGTATAAAAAAGCATAACATATGCTACACAGCTGAAATGTTTTAGCTTTTTAAAAGTGAAAAAAAAAGGCGGGGGCCTCTCTTCTGGTGCAGGAGTTAAGTCTCAGCGCTATCAAGCTATTGCCAAGCCACTGCAGCATCAGTTCATTCCCTGGTCAGGGAGCTGAATCATGTGGCACAGCAGACCTCTCCTGTCTTGCCCATGCTCCCCTCAGCAGTGTATTTTAGTCATTCTGCCTGTTCTGCTCCCCACTCTGTCTCTGGTGAATCCTCTCTCACACAACCCGACCCTCCCACCCCACCACACACACACACACACACACACACACACACA
>PVIJ01009500.1:11844-32412 GCA_004024925.1 Scalopus aquaticus | reverse complement strand
TGCCGCACCATGTGGGATTCTCCCAGGCTGGATGTCAAACCCGCATCGCGCGCTGCCGACAGCTCCACTGCGCAGCGCTCAACCGCTGCACCACCAGGGAGGCCCTTCTTACCTACTTTTGAATACGTGGGAAAATGTCACCTAATGAAATTAGATATATTTAATATTTAAAACAAAATGTACTTTATAGTAGAGCTTATTTTCCATAGTTAATAGTTCTTTATCTTGGGGCCTCCCTGGTGGCACAGCGGTTAAGCTCTGTGCTGTGGAGCTATCGCCAGCTGCGATGCGAGTCACCAGCTGCGATGCCCGGCCAGGGAGATTCCCACATGGCAAGGCAGACCTCTCCCTTCTCGCCTGCTCTCCTCTCAGCAGTGTATTTCAGTCGATCTGCCTGTGCTGCTCCCCACTCTGTCTCTGGTGAACCCTCTTACCACCCCGTGCCTCTGGCCTGTACCCCAACTTGTATGCATAAATAAATAAATCTTAAAAAAAAAATAGTTCTGGGCCTCCCTGGTGGTGCAGCAGTTAAGCACTGCACTGTGGTGTTGTCCGCAGGGCAACGCCAGTTCGACTCTGGGCCAGGGAGATTCCCACATGGCGCGGCAGACCTCTCCTGTCTTGCCCACTGCTCCCCTCAGCAGTGTGTTTCCGTCGGTCTGCCTGTTCTGCTCCCCACTCTGTCTCTGGTGAACCGTCTCACCGCCCCATGCCTTTGGCCTGTACCCCAGCTTGTATGCATAAATAAATCTTTTAAAAAAAAAGTTCTTTATCTTTTGCTGAAAAATGTTTATTTCATAACTGAAGTAGATGAGTCTTTTACTAGTTTAAAACTGGTTTAGTTTAAAACTAGTTTAAAACTGGCCTGTACCCCAGCTTGTATGCATAAATCTTTTTTAAAAAAAGTTCTTTATCTTTTGCTGAAAAATATGTTTATTTCATAACTGAAGTAGATGAGTCTTTTACTAGTTTAAAACTGGATCATCTTCTCCAGGTTAGCCCAGTAAGTACCAGAGAAGGAGGCTTTTCAAATGAAATTCATTACCCTCTTAATAGAAAATAGTCCAGAGTTTATGTAGAAATTTGTTTCCCCAATAACAGATTAAAGGTATTTCCCCTTTTCTTTCCCAAAATACAAATTAGGCATATTTAAAAGACACTGAATTCTCATTCAACCAAATCCTGACTATCTTTGTCCAGTTTCTTATCTCAGATGCAGATACATTTTTTCATTAACAGATAATTATGTTTAAAAATGTCTTCAGTTCATTATCATACAGTGATTAGTCTTATCTCAATATGTTTTATGCTCCTGCTTGAATTCTGTCTACCTAAATCATTCCCCTCCCCTTAGTTTCACAGGTTTGCTCCATGAATGAGCTTCAGATGAAATCGGTGAAGGGTAATGTTAGTTATAATTTGAGATGGCAAAGCAATTGTTCTGTCATAAAGGTAGATGGATGCAGAGAATCTTCCTTTAACTTTTTTTATAGTTATTTTTATTTATTTATTTATGCATACAAGAGCTAGGGTGTAGGCCAAAGGGCGGGGGATGAGAGGAAATCACCAGAGACAGAGTGGGGAGCAGAAAGGCTTATCTACTGAGATACACTGCTGAGGGGAACAACAGGCAAGACAGGAGAAGTCTGCTGCGCCATGTGGGTCAGCTCCTGGCCAGGGATTGAACTCATGATGCAGTGGCTGGCAATAGCTTGATAGCACTGAGAAAACTCCTGCACCACCAGGGAGGCCCTTTTTTTTTTTTTTTCACTTTTAAAAAGCTAAAACATCTCAGCTGTGTAGTATATGTTATCTTTTTATTACATTTCAGAATAACAGTTACAGGCAATGAAAAATAGCTTACGTTGGCATTATAGTTGAATTTGGCAAAATGTTATCAAAAAGGTAATCATACTCACAAAGCAGAACACATCAGCTTTGTTTTAGAGCTTTCCAGATAACAAGTTATGTTTTTCTAATTAGTTGCTTTAGTTCCAAAAGATCTTCATTGATCTTGTTCTCATCACACCAAGTTGCCAAGAAACATGAACTCTTACTTCTCAGCATTATCTAATTGTAAATGGATTACAAGAGCAGACTAATGTCCTGATGTGACCTGCGAAGCTAAACAAAAAGACTGAACAAAGACTTGCTTGGAATTGAATGAACTCACTGAAACATAACATTTCAGTTTCTAGAAACCAAGCAGGATTGCAGGCCTCAGATAATCAAGCTCCATGTTCCTTCCATGTTGTGTTAACCAACATACTTGGTTCAGCCTGGGTTCAGAGTATTTGTCACATGTAATCAAAGAGGCAGGAGAGATTTTGATTTAGATTAGTAACATTTGGGGCGGGGGGTGGGGGGGAGTGAGGAAGGGCAGTGCTTCCTGGATATAGAAAGGAAGTATTGAGAATAAAAGACAAATTGAAATTCAGTTTGTCTCTTGTTTTTAAAAGAGGAAGATACAACTAACACACTGAAACTGAGCTGCTAGATAACCAGTGTTGGATTCTTGTGGGGGAAAAAAGACTTTCAACTTCAATTTGTGATCTTCCACATACTATTAGCTAGTATACTTTGAAAATCAGGCCAGCCACTGTTACTCTACAGTAACTATCTTTCTATAAGTCATACCATGATGGATTGCATTCTTTGAGAGTCTTCTCACACATAACTTAATAAAATATAAAAAGTCACTGATAGTGTGAATACGTATTCTTGATAGTTTGTTACTTAAAATTGAATATCAACCTGTTTCCCACTACAGTAACTATCTTTCTGTAAGTCATACCATGATGAATTGCGTTCTTTGAGATTCTCCTCACACATAACTTACTAAAATATAAAAAGTCACCGATAGTGTGAATACGTATTCTTTATTGTTACTTACTTAAAATTGAATATCAACCTGTTTCCCAGAACTCTTTAATTAAAAATTTCTACTCACTAAGAATTATGGTTGTGTCTGCATTGGAATGCAAATACTCTGTGTTGTCAGTTAAGGCTGGCGTCCATATGCTTTGAAAAATCAATTGAGCCTAGGTAATAGGGTTGAAAAACAAACCAAATATAATCAAAATAGATATTTGAATAGAAAATTCATCTCAGTATACTAGGGGGTTGAGTAGTGTACCTAGATTCAGGGCTAGGATCTATATGGAGTTCAGTACATGAATGAATGAATGAATGAATGAATGAATGAATGAATGAATGAGTTCTCAAAATAGGAGGATTTGTGATTGAGTCAGAGTATCATTATACACATAATTGAAAAAGATACAAAGTTTCTTTATGAGATCATAAAAATATTTCAGTGAGCAGCCAGCTAGTTCCATTAATCATCTGATTCATCTGTTCCCTGGGATCAACATTAAACATATACAGCTTAGTTTCATAAATGATTGCTTTCCACAGATGGGAGAATAGATTTGTGGTTCCTGAGGCATTTTCCTTAAGGCAATAGAGAATTGAACAACGGTCAGTTACACAACAGCTCAAAGCTGTGTTGAGTATTGGCTTCAGAAAACTAGGTTTATAGGAAATAAATTGGCATAATACTTAGATGTTATGTCCAATAAACTGATATTTATTATTTTGGGAGTAGTAGAGCAATTATTTTTCCCCAAAACTGTAAATGATGTTCTATTTCTGTTCAACTGGAACATTTTGAGTAGAATTACAAGAATTACAAAGGAATTAGGAACATGAAATTATCTCGGATTATTATAAATGTACTACTTTCGTCCCTGCCTTATAGTTGTCTGTAGATATACCTATTTTAGTTGTGAATTTTTTATTTGTACTTTGAGTATTACAAACTTGTAGGGTTACAAAATCACTTCTAAACTCCTGAGTTCAAACATTAATTCATTTAACAGACTTTACCCTTTGTTTCCTGTTAGATAACAGTTTTGTTGTCTACTCTGAAATCTTTCTTGAATTAGTTCATCAAAGGAAAATTTCAATTCCCTAAACTGTTGAGACTGTAAAGATTTATTTTTGTCTTTCTTGGAGATAGCATCCCATTTCATATCTACTGACCTATTACTGTGTTCCTTTTCTTCTAGTCTTCTGTCCCTGGGAATATCCAGGGAGATGGTTTCCAATATAATGTGATGGTTCTTATACTCTGGGGAAAACTAAATGACCTTCTTCTAATATAGTTCTCTCTCATTCACGTTTCTCAGAAGCCCAGTGAAGTTAGCCATGGTAGGTGCCACTTCTTTGGAACTGGTAATTTGTGTACTGTATTTGAGGATATAATTTTAGTAGGGACCTATGCACTTGCACAGAAAATATAAGTTGTTAATGAGATTATTTTCAGTCCATCATCTTTTCATAAACACTTTAACTACAAGATCAAATATGTTTGTTCATCCTCTGTAGACCTACATTTGTCTTGATCCAAAATAGATTTACCCAGACAACTTTTTTTTTTTGTTTTGTTTTGTTTTGCTAAGCCAAGCCTAGTATCAACAATCCTTTTCAT
Source organism: Scalopus aquaticus (assembly GCA_004024925.1). Taxonomy (NCBI): domain Eukaryota; kingdom Metazoa; phylum Chordata; class Mammalia; order Eulipotyphla; family Talpidae; genus Scalopus; species Scalopus aquaticus. Next base: position 27,920 of record PVIJ01009500.1, on the reverse strand, counting down.
CTGGCTAGGGAATTTTATTCTTTTGCTAACAAATGAGGTTTTTACTTCTTGTTGGGGGACTCCATTATTTAAGGGAAAGGTGGCCATAACTTTGGCTTATACCTGTCTCCATACTTGATATGTGTGGTGTGTGTGTGTGTGTGTGTGTGTGTGTGTGTGTGTGTGTGTGTGTGTGTTTTCATTCATTCATTATGAATTTGTGATGTTTAAGGCCTTGTGGGTCCAGCTATTAGAGATTATTGAACTTCATCTTAGAACTTAGAAATTTAGTAAGTTTTATTCTCCAAAGACAGACTATTCAAGGCAGATAGTGTGATATTAGTCCTAAATTTTATTTTGACATCTGACTAAAGATGGAGATTGGGGTGGGTAGGAAGAATTTCACATGGGTCTTCTAATCATTTTGGTGGTCTTATGTAGCACATTCTCCAGAAGGCTACTGTACTGAAAATCTTCCAGATTGAACAGCCTAATAAAGCCACATTTAGGATATATCTTTAGAGATAAACACTTATGTAGTTGACTAGATAACATTATATTCGAATAGAATTTTATCTGTCACTTTTCTTAATCTATACATTGTCAAGTGGTATCTACATTAAAGTTTATCCCTGTTAGTTTGACATATTACATAAAGTTTAGTGCCATTTTTCACCTGGGAGGTTTAAGTGTGGTTAGTTTCAGTATTAATTTCAAGAACCTTAGTGTTGTAAAATGCTCTGTTACAGAAATGATGTTTTAAGGATTTTCTTCATATTAAGTTTATTCTGCACCCATGATAAATATATTCTCTTTATTCCAAGTTTCATGGTAATTTAAGAAAAATGCTTAAACGCTATAGATGATCTTACATCTTAAAATACTCATTTAAAAGATTCAAATGAATTAGATTATTATTTATTTTTAAAACCTAGCCTATTTTATCCTCTAGGTTATCTTTAAGGTATGGGATTGTGGACTATTACTCTGGTTTGCCCAGCCTAAAAGTCAGATTTACAGGTTTTTAACTGTGCTTGAGTATGACAGGAATTTTATTAACAATATATGATTTTTAATATGGGGTGGTTTATAAAATATTTTGGCCTGTTTTCCAGAATTTTCACAATTTTTGGGTAGTTGCCATTGGTCTTCTTCCTAAATCTTCTTACTGAAGAATATCTAATCCTCAAAATAAATTATTCAGACACCATTTGTTAAATAAGTCATAAATTTAAAAATACGTATATATTATGTAATACATCATGTTGAGGCTACCAGATGATATTATACTAAAAGGTTCTCTGGTTTTTTTTAATGGCCTCCTTTACATGTATATCTATACTTACTGAAAATTTTATTTTTTAAAGAGAAATTAATAATGTCATTTATTGATTGAGAGATTATACCTCATTTGTGAATGTATTTCTTTCATAGACTTAAAAGACATAAATTGATTATTCTCTGTTAAGTAGCATGGGGCATTGGTCGGGACAATTATCTCATTATAATTTCAAATTGTTGTCCATAAAAGAATTCTCTTAAGATTGATAAATCTTAAATATATGCTAACATATCTATTTATTATCTTACATAAAATTAACATGCCGGTAATTTAAGATTTGTGTGAACTACCATTTCTCTGAAGGAATAGAATTAGATTTATCACTATGCATTTAAACACAAATTGGACCTTTTATTTGCAGGTATTGGGGGAGATCAGACAAGTGAACCATGTTTTTTTACTTAAAATTATTTTTATATAAGACTGACTTGTAGATTTTGTAACCTATTGCTTGCATGACTTACTTTTTTTTCCCTTTTCTTAAAGATGATACATGTTGATGCCACTGTTATCGTCCTCCTAGCAGAAGATAGACCTACTGAGAAAATGAGCACTTTGATCATTCAGTCTTTGAACTTTAACCTTTGACTGGAAATGACCTATAGGCAATGAAGACTACTTCCTTTTACTGCATTTTTACTTGTGTGCATTCTGGGCGCATGTTGATCGCTGGTTCAGTCCAAGCAACTGACATGCTTTTATTAGTCATACAGTATTAATGCAGGTGTCAGGAAATGTCAGATATAATTCCATTTTTTATTTTTATTTTTGTAAGCTTTTGGAAAAGTTCCAGGTCCTCATGTATTATTGTGCAATAACAATGACTTCCTTGGCGGTTTTGGGACGTTCATTGCCGGCAATGGACGTTGTAACAGGAAAAATTTTCATTAACTCCTGCCACCCAATGATTAATGCATGATAGGGCCTATGAAATGAGCTTATCGGTTATAGTGGGATTATAACTAAAGTGAGGGATCCAACATTACTTAGAAAGTCACCCTGTTTATATTTGGATTCTATGCACTGTGATCCTAAGGTTAAAAGCATGAATTAACATGCGTCTTTAAAGGACTGTAATGAAAGATCATTGCATATTTATTGAATTGTTTATATCTGCTGTCAAATTGTTTTGACATGGAAGGTTTTCAAGTAACATTGGCAGAGAGGTACAATGTGTTATCCCTATGGTGAAAATAAATCCATTCATTGTATATAGTTTCTCAATCTCTGAAGTAAAGGTATGAGTAATATAGGGTATGAACGGTTTAATCAAGGCTTTATTTTGGAAGTAAGAAAAATGGCAGTGATAATTAAACTGCTGCAGTCCATAATTGGGCTTGTTGTTTGTACATTAACAATTTTTTCAAATAGATTACACTCTGTTACTTCCTGCTAGCCATCAGCATGAGCCCTACTGCCTAAACACTATTTCATTTATTTATGTTTGGAAAATCCATAACATTTTTGTTTGCAATTTTGTTTCTTTTGTTATGTTTTAAGTCAAGTTTGAATGTTACAATACTTTAATTGAAGAACTTTTGTCAAGTTTTTTTCTTGTAAAATTTCTTTACTTGTAAGTATCATCCTTGTCCTTCAATCCTGTACCCTAAAATAAGAAATACATTTTTGACAGAGGCTTAATGTTTTAACAAAAGAGTGTGGACATTTTTATTTTAAAATTTAGGCAAAAGTACACTATAAAATGGTATGTTTGCTTATTTGTCTCACACAACCATACAATTTTCCTGAAGGGATTTGTTTTCTTATTGTTTAGAAGACTTTGCTTATAGCTAGATAAAAATTTTTCTATAGAAAAAGGAATTGTTGAAAGGTCCAATTCTCAGTACCATGTAAGTTAATGATAGTATAACTAGATTCTCTTTTTAAAAAGTGATTAATGTATTTTATAAATTACCTTTTCACATATGCAAAATCTGTTTCTACTACAATGTTATTTTTACTAATGCCTATTGTTGCACTCTTTTTGACATATCCTGCAGTGAATATATGAATCAATTTGGGCTTAAAAATAAAAGCCAGTTAGTTGGCTGAAAGGTTTGCAGTATATACCCCAGCAAAACCATCCAATCCATAATTGGCAAAGAATATTTTAAAAATTGTTTTTAATCTATGTATAGATGACATTTTGTAGATTTGTACATGTTAATTAAGGGCATATAATTTTACATTCTAAAATATAATTGCTGAACTCAGGGGTGGGTAGACTTCAAAAATATGTCTGCTATAGAAATAACTTGAAAAAAAAATATTAAAACCATGGCCAGCCGCCAAATTGTGGGCACTATTTATATCACTAGTTAACAACTACCACTTTTTAAAATTAGAAATGGTTTTGTTCTGTATTAACTAGATATACTCAAGTTCTCACAGTAGTCTCTATCAGTCTTATTAGTTGGCCTGTTTAACCAGACAAAAATGTTTTTTGGAATGCTTTGAACTACTGTTAGTTTTTACCTGCTTTTTATTATGAAAACTGCAGCTGTAAATTAAGTATTTTTCCTATTTTACAAATCTGCTCTAAACTACTGATTGACTTGATCATTTGGGATGGGGTGGGATGAGGAAACCTCTCCATACCGCTGGTTCTCTTACTAAAATCCTTTTATAAAGAAATGACCTGTGACATTTATTCACCAAAGGAATTAATATATCAGGTCAAAGATTAACAATGCTATACTATAGATTAGTAGGTTATATATAGCCTCGATTGAGTTTTTTAATATGAATAACTATTTTAACATACCTCTTTCTCTACATAGAGATATCATAAAATAAAATGAAGCAGAAGAAAGTAAAGGAAAACCAAATATTGTCAGTACAGTTTATGTTGGTTTAAAGAGGAGGAACTAAGATGAAACGTCCTAAAACACAGAAACACCAACCATTCAGAATTTGCAATTAGATGACACCTTATTCATTTACCCCCTTGAACTTAAGAACCATTGAAAACTCTTTTGCACTTAGATTTAATTACTAAGTTAATTTTGAATGTAAGTTAACATTATTAAAAGATATAAGACATTTACCTGAGTCATTGCTCTAGAGAAGGCAGTTAATAGCTTTGTAATAAGAAAACGAATATTTCCCTATACTGTGTTGTTGAATAACAACCATAACCCCAAGAAAATGTACATAGGAACATGCTAAATCCTCTTCCCTATACTCCCTCTATGCGACAGATTCTGCTGCACAGCTTATAGCGTCATACTTTCATATTTAGACTATGTGTAGTCGCTTCGTTTTTATTTATTTATTTATTTATTTTAAGAGCATTTTTATGGTTTGCCAAATTCTGTTGAGACAGTGCTACATTCAGTTCCGTTGTGCATGCTTAGATAATGGACTTGGTACCCTTTCAAAAAATTATGTTAAGTAGGTACTAATGCCATACATTTTAAAAGAGAAGTGGTTTTCAGTTTTGTAAGAAATTTTTAAAAGTAAATTTTATGGCTGTTCTACAGAATTTACTATTCACCTCAAAAGGACTTATTTGTAATGTGTGTAATTCCATTTTTTAGCTAGCAGGGAAATAAAAGCATTTTTAATCCCCATAAGAAAAGCTGAAAGTGACTTTTTTATTTATTCAGAGAAAGATTAAAGATCTTGATTCTTATTGTTCTGACTAGGCATATAAATATTTGATATAAAGTAACTTAGAATAGTTTAGTTTATCCCTTCTAAAATTTTAAGTACATGCAAAAAATACATCTTTAGATTCCTGTGGTGGATAATTACTTCAAATTCTAAAAACAAATATCTAACAAACAACTGACTACTCAGTTCCCAGAGTGCAGCAAGATGAATTTGCTAATAGTGGAAATATGAGTAGTGATATAAAAATGGTGTGTGACCACATATATTACTTGTTTCTGATTATGACATCTTATTTTTTAAAAGTTATTGTTTTTGAGAATTGAGATATTCAAAACTTGTTAAAGCTACTTTCTAAAACTAGAAGAGAAGAGGAGGTATTGTGTGTTGAAAAAAAATTTTTTAATAAAGAATTCAGTGTCACTAGTCCTAAGCCTTTATGGTTACTGCTGCTTATACTTCTTGATCTCATTTTTATTTAGTTTTTTTTAACATATTTTATCATGAATGCTTAAAATTAATAATTGTGTCTAAGTTTATTTTCAAAAAACTGAGACAACCATATGTAGCTTTTCTAAAGGATTCCTTTTTATCAAAATAATTACTGCACTGAGCTAATGCCTTTGCATGACTAAGATCTATAAAAACAAAAGGATGTCTTTTAATATGCACCAACTGGCCCTAATCCTCTTTGTAGTTTCTTTGTAGCTTTGCAGTCCTTTTTTTTTTTAATTGAGGCAACATTGGTTTACAACTTTGTATATGAGTATAGAGGTATAGGATCACTCTTCAGGTATGTTACCATACTAGACCCACCACCAAGAAACCCACTGTCCTCCACCACAGAAGCTGCCTCTCTCCCAAACTTGTCTGTGTCCACCTCAGGTACCCCCAGTTCTAAGGTTTGTTTTTGCTTGGTTTTATCTGACCTTTTGTTTCTCTTTATTCCCACATATGAGTGTCACCACCAGTACTTTTTTTTTCTTCCTCTTTTATTTTTTCCCTTCCTCTCTCCAGATGGCTAAAGCATCAGTTTTTATCAGTTTCTGACTTCTAAGATTCTTTCTCTCTTTGCCCAGACCCCTCTACTTCCCTTTTGCCTACCCCTCTTCCTCCCTTTATCCTTTCCATTTTCTTTAAATTAGGGGAGCCAGAAAATGAACATTATGAAGATTACATCAGAATTTTTTTAATTATAAGGACTTACACCCACAAATACATAGAGAGTTTTGATACCTGATTCCAGTTCATTAGTAGAGGGCTAAATTTGTTGAATAATGAACTACTTGCCATGAGCTGTTAACTGTCATTTAGTTCTTAAATACTAGACTTAAGGGGGGATTTTTTTTTTAAGTAGGGGATTTTATCTACTTTTTGGTTGGTAGCCCTTCCAAGGCCCTAATTATTGCCCAAACAAATTGTTTGTTTTGGTAGAAGTGTTTTTCCATTTATATTCTTAGGTCATTTTCAGATGTTTAAAATAACTTATGGGGAGCTTTTAATTTTTTTTTCCAGCATAAATTGTGCATTATATTAAGACAAAATTTGTATACATCATTATCATTGGAGGCCCATAGGATCTAAACATGTACTTCTATCTTGGATTAACTCTCTAGCCTTCAAGTTGAAGTTCTGGTTATGACTATGGTTCTGATCATTGAGATTGTATTGTAACTTTAATTTTCAAATGTTAGTATTGAGGCTTAATATTTTTAATGAGTCTTCAGAACGATTACATGAATATATTTTTGAAATTTTTTTTGCTCATAAAACAATATATCTGAAGCCATTTTGAATGGGTGGAAGAAATGCCTAAATTCCTGGTGTATCTAAGGAACTGCAGTTTTGAAAATTGATTGCAGTTGACTAGGAAAAGAATCGGTTCTTGTTTTATTTCTTGGCACATACACTGGATTTTATGAAAAGTTGATTCCTACTGTAATTCTGTTTACTCAAAGACTATAGCGTCATTTTCAAATTTTACTGGTCTTTGACTTGTTAGGTATATCATCACTTGTTAGATTTCCAGGTACATGGAAAGATGGGATAATGCTGCCTCTAATTTTGAAACCTGGAACAAGACTATTAGGAAATTCAGTTGATTGTGTCAGATATGAAAATGTAAGTTTCTTCATCATTAACCAGAGATTGTTTTATATGAATGGAAATTGTCAGGCTCATGGCGTAAAATAAATATTTGAATCAGTTATTAGGCTAATTAGCCAAGAATCAAGTGTATGTTCAGGTAAAAATGAATTTGTTGTTTTTAGTTGGTGCCATTTTTCTCTTAATAATAAGTAATATAAATTGTGCATTTTATGAGTAGGAATGGGAGCTATAGTTAAGGATTTGAATAGGGTAGATGTATAAATTTTATAAATTTAAGTTGTAAAATGTGTAAAGCTACTGCTTTTTAAATAGAATATAAATGTTAAACAGATAAGTTTACATATATATTTTTAAATGTATCAAGCATTTGTTAGTTCAATATAAATTACATTGTGTGCTTTCTTGAATTTAGTAAATAATAAACCAGTTTTTTATTTGTTTTTCTGTAGACTTGAATACTAAATTGAATAGGTATTAAATCTCTGTAGTTTCATAATGTAAAATATACATAGATGTTCCTCTTTACAAAGGACTGTGGTCTTTAAAAGATTATGGAACGCTACTATGTCCATTCCAAAATGAGTGCAACAGGATAAAGTCTCACTAAAGCCACTTGCTTGTTTATTTAACAAGTTCTTTATGTATGTTTTAGTGGTTCTTTATGCTTTCATTAAATCCGGATTAAATGCTGGACATTTTCAGAAAAGGCACTTATTTACAGTTACCGTGAATATGGTATTGTTAAATTGAAGCTGTGTGATTAATATGACAAACTTCAGTAAAGAACTTCTGGATGCTTTCCTGAGTATACACACACATCCACTGCCTTATTTAAGCGAGGGATTCCTGAAGCTATATGAAAAAGAAATAAGCAGAAGAAATTATTTCTGCATCTTGTTTATTCCTGGCAGGAAAAAGTTCAATATGCAGTGCTAATAATCTTGAGATTTCTTTTCCACAGGAGATCTACTTAGCTCCAGCAACTTACTCCTTATTGGAGCAGGTGTACTACCATAAAACTCTAGTTTCAACAAACTGTCTCTGCAGCCCTAAACAACTTTGGGTGTAACTCAGTAGATAGATGCTAGATCCATCTCCCTTTGTACTTTGATGCCATTGTCTCCTTTTATTATCATCCTTAAAATAATTTCTACTTCCCATAGCAAGTAAGACTTTCTCGAGTTAAAGCTGTTGTAGATGAGTGATTCTTTTGAAGTCTGCCCTATATACCTTCATACTTTTCACACGAACAACAGCAAAATTCATGAAGAGTCAAGTGACAGCTAAGGGTTTTCTGTGCTTGGAAAACATGACCCATGGCCACAATATTGTATAGCTGTCCTTTTGAAAACCTCTGTGAATATTTTTTTTATAAATTGTTTATTAAATTTATTTTTAATAATAGATTTAAGCAAAATATGTGACAATTCCTGTGTACACTTTCCAGTTAAAAGGAGATTATGAAAATAACAGTCGAAATGAGAAAATACCTTGTACATACTTCTCCTTCAAGGACCTGTTGTTTCAGTGTAGATGATTGTAGATGATGCATTATGCTTTTCTTATTTTCCATCATAATAGCATTCCCATCCAACCCAGTTACTCAAAGATTCTAAACCCATGTTACTAGTCACCCTCTTGACATTTTTCGTCATGAAGTCTCGTTGAGCCTATCTTTAAAACATGTCTGAAATTTCTCTTCAGTCCCTTTACCATTCTGGCCTTTCACTGCCTACTCCTAGTGTACTCAGACTTCTGTCCAGCCATCCACACACCTACCTTGTTCCAGAATAGCAAAACAAGACTACTAGTACTTTGCTAATATTCCCAGTTTCTAGAATATTCGGCTGCTTTTCTACTGGAAAGGTCCAGTTCAGGTGTAGTTATAAGGTTACCATCTTTGTCCTTCCCACCTCACCACCTACCAGCCTTCTATACTGAACATGTTTGTGTCCCCAGCATGTAGCACACAGTACCTATCCAATAACTTAATCAATGTTAAGTTAACTTGTCTGTACTTGTATTTTTATCCTAACTTTTTCAAAGAAACTTAGTCTTTAGGTGCTAGCAATTTTGAAATATATCTACCACCTGAATGAGATGTCACAGTAAAATGCCCTATCCTTCCTGTCCCAGAGAGTTTGAGAAAGTTACTTTTAAGTAAATCATTAGTCATTCTTTATTGGCTTTTCTTTCTTTAATCAAAATGGTGTTTCTCATATTTCTTGCCCTGTATCTCATGTTAATGACAATGAATATGTTCCCAAGATTATAATTGTTTTAAATTTAAATATATATGAGGCGCCCTAAGATAAAGGTAAACCTAGCACTCACTGGTGTTAAAAGCTACATTAAGCAAGAACTCAGTACCTCTCCTATGCCAAGAAGGACAGCGGGTAAAACCTTCAAAGGGCCAGTATAATAATGAAGATAAGAAATAGAAAAACATAGTGGGGAGTCACAAGGTGTGCAGGTAAGTGGCAGTTCTGATAGAGAAACTAGTTTGCGAAGACTGTCATGACTTGAAAATTGTGAGCTTTACAGATGATAATCCATCTATAACCCATGTACAATTGTCTCAAATACAAAAGCCCTAGGACTGAACTTGTTTGAATGTCAGCTCAGAGAACCATGTTGCTTGTTTAGGAGTGAGATTGGGAGCAGGGCAGAAGCCAAAGGGTCTGTAATAGAGGGCTTTTGAGTCAGGTTAAGACTGAAATTGGTCTTTCGGTTTTCATTAAACAGGGATGCGCTTAGCCCTAACAGTCAAAGTTCTTTGTTTTTCCACCGGGCATTTATCAATTGGGTAGAAATTAGGAGACTTAAGTTATTGTGGACAATATGAGAGGGAATCACTGAAAATCACCACCTACTATAGCATTCAGACATTTCAATTTAGATTAGCGTGGACAACTTTTTCTCCACACTTACAAAGGTAACAAATAGGCGCCAGGCAATAAGGTCCTTGGTAGCTTCCAGCTCCAAGTGGGTTACTGGCTCTGTGACCCCTCTCTGTGGTTATTCCCCCACATCTGGGTGACAACAGGAATTGACATCACTGACAGAAAACATTACACCTTTCTCCTTGGAGGGTGTCAAAGCTGTCATACTAGGTAAGCCCAGGGAAAGCCTCTGATTCTATCCTCTACCACTTTTCAAAGTAGTATGTATATTAAAAATCACACTAGCCAAGCAAGTAAGAAGGACCAATTTAAAGAATTGAAAGAACTAAAAAGCTAGATGAAATATGTGAAACAACAGTTTCTAAAACAATGGCCATCATTCAAGGAAGGACAGTGGTCCCAGAAAAAGGAAAACAAATGGGGGTGAACCCAGCAAGCTGTCTAGCAGCTTCCTGCTAGACAATGTTTCTGGAGCCCAGCCATTCTGAATTCAGAAGACAAGGGAGCCCAGGTGACTGATATTCTCAGGCCCAAATACTGGAGAATAGAGAACTGTGACCTGCTGACAGCAGCCTGCAGGTGATTTGAATGTGAGGAAATTAAACAAGGGAAGGAAAGAACCACTGAAAAGGAACAACATAGACCACAAAATGCTGAGTAGAGTTTGTTTTCCCATCAGCCAGAATGGGCAGAGGGTGGAATATTAAGAAGCACATGCTTCAATAGTGAGGAAAAAGTAATCCTAAATACTATTCTGCACCCACTTAAAAAGGTTTAAAGGGGTTTCAAGAAAATCAGATGTTTCCAAGTAACATTAATTGCATTGCCGAACAAAGCTCTAGAATATTTCTCTCTCTCTCTCTCTCTCTCTCTCTCTCTCTCTCTCTCTTTCTCTCTCTATATATTTATACACACAGAAATATATATTCACATACACACACACACACACACACACACACACACACAACCTGCACCCTGGCATCTGATTGGTGGAAAATTTACTACATTGGGACTGTTTAGTTTTGGAAGAGGTTTGTGGCTTGAATTGTGTACCCTTCCAATTCAGATTTTAATATTCTAATTTGGACTTTATTTGGAGATGGGGTCTTCACAGAAGTAATCAAGTTAAAATAAGTTTATCAGTAAGCTCTAGTCCATTTTGCTCTAGTTCATTTTGACTGATGTCCTTATATCTTTTTTAAGATTTATTTATTTAGGGCCTCCCTGGTGGCGCAATGGGTTAAGGGCAGTGCTGTGGAGCTGTGGGCAGCTGCTGCACGAGTTCGATGCCCAGCGGGGAGATTCCCACATGGTGCAGCAGACCTCTCCTGCCTCGCCCATTGCTCCCCTCAGCAGTGTGTTTCGGTTGACCTGCCTGTTCTGCTCCCCACTCTGTCTCTGGTGAATCCTCTCACCGCTCCCCACCTCTGGCCTGCACCCCAGCTCTTCTTTGCATAAATAAATCAATATTTTTTTAAAATCTTTTTTTATGCATACAAGCTCTTGTTTGCATAAAGATTGATTTATTTATGCATACAGGCTGGGGTAAAGGCCAGAGGTGGGGGGCGGTGGGAGGATTCACCAGAGACAGAGTGGGGAGCAGAACAGGCTGATCTACTGAAACACACTGCTGAGGGGAGCAGCGGGCGAGGCAGGAGAGGTCTGCTGCACCATGTGGGTCGGCTCCCTGGCCGGGGGTCCAACTCATGCTGCAGTGGCTGCTGATATCTTCATAGTGCTGAGACTTAACCGCTTGCACCACCAGGTAAGCCCCTTGACTGATGTCCTTATAAAAAGGAAAAATTTGGATACAGAGACATGCACAGAGGAAAACAACGTGAAGATAAAAGGCTTGTGAACATGAAGATAGTCATCTATAAACCGAAGAGAGAGAGAAGCCACTCTCCCTTGCAGATTTCAGAAGAAACCAACACTGTCAACACCTTCATTTCAGACTTTGGTCTCCAGAACTGTGAGAAAATAAATTTCCGATGTTTAAGTCACCCATTTTGTGGTACTTCATTTTAGCAATTTTATTTATATAATAAAACTAATACAAAGGGCAAGCAATTTGTTCTATCTGAATAACACTTATTCTAGGTGTTGGCTTACTTTTCTGCCGGCAGAATCTATCCGTCAGCATCACTATCTAGGGGTTTGTGGATATCTTAATTGACAGGCCTGTTCCACAAAACATTGCATCTGATCAGGAGACCCCCTTCACAGCAAAGGAGCCACGGAAGTGGGCCCATGACCGTGGGATCAACTGACCACATCACATACGCATCATCTAGAGTAACAGGCCCAAATGTGTCCCAACCTAATGGAGAGATAATGGATATGTCAGCATGGAGGCAACAGTCTGCAAAGATGGGTGTCCCTTTCCAGGATGCTGTATAATCACTTGAATCAGGGGCTTTACCTCTAATAGAATACATGTGTTCAGGCATCATAGCCCGCAATTCAAAGGGTTACATTCATGCCACGGAGCAAACATGAGCCCCACTGTACTTATAGCTACTTACTGTCTTAGCACTTCGGATTCCTTATGTGCAGAGACAGTCTGGCATGAGGCCATCTTAACAGATGTTACTGACCCTAATATTCAGTTTGGGAATCTTGAATAGATTGAAGGCAACCTCCTATGAGTTTAGACTATAAGACTACACTCTTCCTTTACTTGAGCATATTTTTTCCCCAAGAAGTAACAATGAAGTTATTTAGTGATACTTCCTAAATCTAAGTATAGTTTCTAGATCAGAAAAGAATTTTTGGAGAATATTGCTTACTGGAGACATAAGAATTGTCAACTCTCTCTGGTGAATTTCTCTCACCACCCCCACACCTCTGGTCTACACCCCAGCTCTTGTATGCACAAATAAATAAATCTTTAAAAAAAAAAAAGGAATTGAGTGTCAAGATGCACATGACTGAATAGGAACAAAATAATACCCTTGGAAATTTGACTTAAATCATAGAAATACACCAAAAATTGAGCTTGAAGTAAAAAATGTCTTTTTAGTTCTTAACCTCCAGTTGCTTGTATAATATCTGCTATAAATCAGTAATATAGAAAGCATTTGTAAAAAAGAGTGATTATCAAAAGTTCTGAACTGTGCCTCCCTGGTGGTGCAAGGGGTTAAGTCTCAGTGCTATGAACCTATCATCAGTCACTATCAGCAGCCACTGCAGTGCAAGTTCAATTCCCAGCCAGGGCGCTAACCCACACGGTGCAGCAGACCTCTCCTGTCTCATCTGCTGTTCCCCTCAGCAGTATATTTCAGTAGATCTGCCTGTTCTGCTCCCTTCTCTGAAGCTGGTGAATCCTCTCACACCCCCACCACACACACACCTCTGGCCTACACCAATGCATAAATAAATAAAATAAATTTTCAACACAACACAAAACAAAAAATTCTGAACCTATTCAAACAGAACTTCCCATTCTCATTCTGATGTTCCTGAAATTACATTTTTAGCTCAAACTTTTACATGACCAAAGTATTTCCTCTAGTTTCAAAGATGAAGAGACTTTCATGAGCTCATATATGCCTCCTAGTGACAGAAAATAGTGGGTTTATTTTTATCAGCCTCTTTAAAAAAAATTATGACTTCGATATAGCATCATTGAGTGTTAAATCAATTCAACTCACTGTCCTTAGAGTAAGATTTGGAATGTGGTCAGAATTCATACTTCAGGGGAATAAAGCTCCCCAGATGATTTTGAAGTGAAACCAGGTTTGAGGATGACTGTTTTAAGTTACTTCCAAGTTTTTTAGGTTATAAGCAATATTATTTCTCTTGCAAACATAATCCAGGAGAATAGAAGAACAAGTAATTTTCAGCTGTAACCTTCAGCAGTATCAGGAATGTAAGTACTTATAGGTAAGAATATAGCAAAGGAACAACAGCAAAATATACAAATTTTAATTTATTTTCTTGCAAAAATGGGGAAATAAAAATTGAGAGGACTGGGGTCTCCTTGGTGACACAACGGGTTCAGTCTTAGTCTATGAAGCTATCCGCAGCCACTGCAGCATGAGTTCGATTCCCAGCCAGGGAGCTTCTCTCATGGCGCAGCAGACATCTCCTGTCTCTCCAGCTGCTCCTCTCAGCAGTCTACATCATCAAACAGGTATCTATCTGCCTGTTCTGCTCCCCACTCTGTCTCCGGTGAATCCTCTCACCACCCCCACTCCTCTGGCCTACACCCAGTTCTTGCATGAATAAATAAATAAATCTTCTAAAAAATAAATAAAAATAAAAATTGAGAGGACTTTCTATGGCTGGGAAGCTGGGGAGAACCCCACTTGTCCATGGATGTGGGATCTCATCCCTTATTCCCTTTTCCAATCCCCTCAATAAAATGCTGTGACCCTAAAAAAATAAAATAATACTGAAGAGGAAATATGATTCCCACTTAGAATACAAATGGAATTTCAGTTGAGAGAATTAGTTTGAGATCAGTGAGAAATCTCCCCATCATGTAAAGAAATTTCGGGTTAAAGCATTTTTAATGTGCATAAACATCCTTCCCATTTCAAACTGGATCTGGGCCTTGTATTAGAGCTATTTTTATTTGCAAGTAAAACTAGCTTAAGCTAAGGGATTTGTTGGTTTATGAAACCTGAGAGTCTAAGGGTAGTACTGGCTTTGCAATAGCTGGAGGCAAGGACTCAAAGAGCATAGTCAGGGCTCTGTCTTCCCATTCCAGTCTTATTTGACCTTATTCTGCAAGCAGATTCTCTCCCAATGGCAGTCAAAGAGGGTCACTCAGAACTATACCGTCCCAGCCGAGCAACTACTGAAAAACAAGTGTCTCTTTTCCAGTGTCTGTAAGGCCATCCCTGAGCAGATTTCACTCGGTCTTTCTTTCTCAGATCTACGTCTGCAGATCCCTGAATTGTCACCAAGTGTGGGGGCGTGGGGGAAAAGACCCAGGTCTCGTAGCTGTCCCTGTGTCTGAGTTCACAGTCCCATCAGAACCATGTGGAACTTTGGGGGAAGTTTCCCAACACAAGATTGGGCTAGGGAACTTTAATTGGCAGAGAACATTTACCTACTACTCTCCCCTACAGGATTATTCATGTCAACTAAATGGCAGATAATAGATCTGAGTTTGTGCATGTATTTAAAATATTCTAATCTGTGAAGTTGTGCATGAATGTAAAATATCAAGAGATTAGGAAGGGTAGATGTTGCCATCTAGATTGCAGTATGCTTTTTGTTCCCTGTAAGTGCATTTTTTTCCACCAGTGGAAAGAAACTAAATATTCGCTAAGTGATGCTGAACAGGAAGGAAAGCTATTGTTTTTCCTTTTATTAGATTTGTTGGAACTCAACCACAGTAAAACCTGCTCTCTGGTATTTTGTTAGCAGTCACTATAAACATATATTTTATCATCAATTTTATTTTTTTCTTTTTCCCCCTCAGAGATTTACTTATTTGTTTATGCATGGAAGAGCTGGCGTGTAGGCTAAAGGTGAGGAGGGTGAGAGGATTCACCAGAGACAGAGTGGTGAGTAGAATAGGCAGATCTACTGAAGTATACTTCTGAGGGGAGCAGTGGGAGAGGCAGGAGAGGTCTGCTGTGCCATGTGGGTTAGTTCCCTGGCCCAAACTGAACTCAGACCAGAGCAGTGCTAGTGCTGAGACTTAACCCAAATGCCACCAGGGAGGCCCAATTGTATTTTCTATTGCGGAATGTTGGGAAGGTATTGATGATAGACATAAGAGGAATTGATAGCATCTGTTTCATAAAGAAAGTTATTGTATATTCTGGAAGTAAACTATACACATTTGTCCTTAATTCACTTGACTTCTATTTAAGAAATGTATCGTGTCTAGCCATTTGAGGAATCGCCATACAGCTTTCCACAGTGGTTGGACCAGTTCACATTCCCACCAGCAGTGTAGAAGAGTTCCTTTTTCTCCACATCCTTTCCAACATTTGTTGTTGCCTGTATTTTTAATGTGTGCCATCCTCACAGGTGTGAGGTGGTATCTCATAGTGGTTTTGATTTGCATTTCTTGATTATAAGAGATGTTGAGCATTTTTTCATATATCTGTTGGCCATTTGCTTTTCTTCTTTGGAGAAGTGCCTTTTGAGCTCTTCTGCCCATTTTTTGA
>PVIJ01009500.1:0-11744 GCA_004024925.1 Scalopus aquaticus | reverse complement strand
TCTTATTAAATTGCATAATAATTTAACTTCCATTCAAGCAGTGGATTTGAAGCTATAAATGACATGACACATAAGGTGGCTGTAATATGTTAAAATATGAAACTAATTATGAACTTGCAGCATGGGCTCTAATTAAAATTAAAACAATGAGATAGCATTATGTTTTTATTAGTATTAGTTAAAATCTGAAACAGTGGCACCAAATGCTGATGAGGATATGGAGCAAAAAGAATTCTCATTTATTGCTGGTGGGATTGCGAAATAGTACAATTACTTTGGCAAATAGTTTGGCAGTTTCTTACGAACCTATACAGTTTTTGAAAATATGATCCAATAATTTCTTTCCTTGGTATTTACATGAATAGCTAAAGAATTTAGGTACATACAAAATCTGCACTCAAATGTTTAGAGCAGCTTTATTCACAATTGCCGTAACTTGAAAGCAACTAGGATGTCCTTCACTAGAATAAATAGTGGTACAGTCGAATATTGTTAGAGATAAATGGGCTATCAAATCACAAAATACATGGAGAAATCTTAAATGTATATTGCTAAGTGAAAGAAACCAATCTGAAAAGACTATAAGCTGTATGATTCCTTCTTCTATATGACAGTCTAGAAAAGGCAAAATTAATGAAAACAGTAAAAAGATCAGTGTTTGTGGGGCCCAGGGAGAGTTCAATGAATAGCAAGCACAGAGGCGTTTTAGGACAGTGAACATATTCTGTATGATAGCATCATAATGGATGCATGTCTTTATACATTTGTCCAAACACATAGAATATACAACATAAAGAGTGAACACAAAGGGGAACTATGAATTTTATACAATGATAATGAATTGATATTGGTTCATCAATTATAACAAGTGTAGCATACTAAAGCAGGACATTAATAACAAGGAAAATTGGGAAGAGGGAGAGAGAGTATATGGGAATTCACTATGCCTTCTCCTGATTTTTCTGTAAACCTAAAACTTCCCCCTAAAATAAATACTATTTTTAAAAAAAGGAAAGGCAGTGATGTTAACTCTTAATATCCTGAGTGTCCAGAATAAAAAGTCTGCCCAAGTAATAGCAGAGAGTGATGGGCTCTGGGTAACACTGCCTGGCTTCAGATCTTAGTCATTTCATTTCATGACTGTGGGGACTTTAAACAAGTTATGTAACCTCTGCACCTTAGATTTTTGCTTCCAAATATTAAAAAGACTAGTAATTACTTGATTCATGGGATTGTTGTACGACATCCACCAGCCCATAAAAGTACTTAAATTGTCCATAGATGTCAGCCATTATTAAAGTCTGCTCCCCCCATACTCAACTAAGATGAATAAAAAAATTCTCATTTGATGTTACAGTTTTCTGTTTTAAATTTCAATATTTTTTATACCTACCTCTTCTCAAGTTTTAACACTTTAACCTCACTGTAATTATAACATAACAATTTTCAGTGGCCACTGTAATTAATCACTCTTGAGTTGGTTGCTTAAAACAACAGAACTTGGGGCATCCCTGGTGGCGCAACAGGTTAAGTCTTAGCACTAGGAAGCTATCTGCAGTCACTGCAGCTTGGGTTAGACCCCTGGCCAGGAGCTAACCCACATGGCACAGCAGACCTCTCCTGTCTCGCCCGCTTTTCCCCCAAACAGTGTATTTCAGCCAATCTGTCTGTTCCGCTCCCCACTCTGTCTCTGGTGAATCCTTTCACACACACCCCCACCCCACCTCTGGCCTACACCCCAGCTCTTGTATGGATAAATAAATAAATGTTTTTTAAAAAATAGAAATTTATTCTCTCACAATTCCGAAGTCCAAAAATCCAAAATCAAGATGTTGCAAGAGTGTGAAGTCTCTAGGGGAGAATGTTACCTCGCCTCTTCCACCTTCTGGGGTCTCAGGTTCTGCATGGCTTCTACCTCTGTGCATCTATCATAAAATTCCCCTCCCTCTCTCATATGCTTGTGACTGCACTAGAGTCCACCCTGATAATCCAAGATAAGTTTTTCCTTTCCAAATCCTTAGTAAGTCCATTTTGTTCTATATCATAGGGTAATGGTCACTCTTTGCCAGATAAAATAATATTCACAGATTCTTGGGACTGGAAAATAGACATACCTTTTTAGCAGGAATAGCAATCTACTACACATAAATATTTCAGGATTAAAAAGGCATTCAGGGGCCTTCCTGGTGGCGCAGTGGTTAAGCGCTGCACTGTGGAGTTGTGGTCAGCAGCGACGCGAGTTTGATGCCCAGGCAGGGAGAATCCCACGTGGTGACTCCTTTCGCCACCCCAAGCCTCTGGCCTGTATCCCAGCTTGTATGCATAAATAAATCTTTAAAAAAAAAATAAAATAAAAAGGCGTTCAGGGTCTTGTATAGGAACCCAAACTCCACTTAGTGAAAAAGGGACAAACCCCAGAGGAAAGGGGATGACCTGGTTAGTGGGTTCTCACTGGAGTGCTTAAGAATACAGGACATGAACCAAGAAGAGACACAAAGAGAGAAAAAAAATAAAGGAATTTATTAAGTTAGGGAGTGTAAGTTAGGGAGTGAGAAAAGCAAGGGGTGAGGAGAGAGAGAGAGAGAGAGAGAGAGAGAGAGAAAGAGAGAGAAACTTATAGACTGGCATATGGCCAGATGCCTTCTGTTATACCCCAGGCAACATCTGCTGAGCAGGGACAGAGGTACAAGCTGAAGCTGCACTTGACAAGCTGGCAGCTTCTCCTCCAACACCACTTCTCACTAGCTGTTCAACTGCCCAAGTGTCAGTGTTTCTTAACTAACAAAGCACCAGACTTCAACTGCCACAACTCCCCCTCTGCCCCTATTTCACCCTAAGCATATCCCCATACCAACCCTGCTCAGGACATTAGGGGGTGGAGTCTGGAAAGCTCCACTTTCTGCCATTGACTTGGCCATAGCACCACCCTCTGGCTCCAAGGTTGTTTCTCCATGTTCCTTTTATACTAGGACATTTCCAGAGAAAATGAGATTGAAGTTCAAATGCCACAGACCTTTTACAATCAACAATTTTCTTGGATTTTAAAAGAACATTTATAATGTTTAAAATATTTAAGGGTGTCCCCGGTGGCACAAGGGGTTAAGTCTCAGCACTATGAAGCTCTCAGCAACTACAGCAGCACATCCCTGGCCCGGGAGAAAACCCACATGGCGCAGCAGACTTCTCCTTTCTTACCAGCTGCTCCCCTCAGCAGTATATTTCATTAGATCCACCTGCTCTGCTCCCCACTCTGTCTCTGGTGAGTCTTCTAATTCCCCCAACCTCCAACCCTCTGGCCTACATGCCAGCTCTTGTATGCATAAATAAATAAATCTTCTTTTAAAAAATAAATAAGTCATAACCTTTACTCACAATGTGTTTGGTCAAACCTTTGGTCAAGCTTGACTTCAGTAGGACAGTGATCTATAATCTCAGGAAGGGGCCCTGAAAGGCAGGACATAACAAGAAAACCCAAAATATTCGGGAGAAGAATAGCACAGTCTTACAGAGGTGATTTTTAAAAAAGATTTATTTATTTATGCATACAAGAACTGGGGTGTAGGCCAGAGGTGTGGGGTGGTGACAGGATTCGCCAGAGACAGAGCCCGGAGCAGAACAGGCAGATCCACTGAAGTACACTGCTGAGGGGAGCAGCAGGTGAGGCAGGAGAGGTCTGCTGCGCCATGTGGGAAGCTCCCTGGCTGGGGCTCAAACTCTTGCTGTAGTGGCTGCGGATAGCTTCGTAGGCTGAGACTTAGCCCATGGTGCCACCAGAGAGGCCCTGATTTTTTTTTTTTTAATGCATAAAAGAACAGGGATGTAGGCCAGAGGTGTGGGGTGGGGGGTGAGAGGATGCACCAGAGACAGAGCAGGGAGCAGAACAGGCGGATCTCCTGAAATACACTGCTGAGGGGAACAGCGAGCAAGACAGGAGAGGTCTGCTGCACCATGTGGGTCAGCTTGCTGGCTGGGGATCTAACTCATGCTTCAGTGACTGTTGATAAGGTCATTGTGCTGAGGCTTTAACGCCTGCACCACCAAGGAGGCCCCCAAAGGTGATTTATTAAACCCATTTTCTTTTTCTTTTTTTAAGACTTATTTATTTGGGCCTCCCTGGTGGCGCAATGGGTTAAGAGCAGTGTTGTGGAGCTGTGGGCAGCTACTGTGTGAGTTCGATGCCCAGCAGGGAGATTCCCACATGGTGCAGCAGACTTCTCCTACCTTGCCCCCTGCTCCCCTCAGCAGTGTATTTTGGTCAATATGCCTGTTCTGCTCCCCACTCTGTCTCTTGTGAACCCTCTCACCGCCCCACACCTCTGGCCTGCACCCCAGCTTGTATGCAAAAATAAATAAATCCTTTTTAAAAAGACTTATTTATTTATTTTATTTATGCACACAAGAACTGGGGTGTAGGCCTGAGGTGTAGGGGGTGAGAGAATTCACCAGAGACAGAGTGGGGAGCAGAACAGGCAGATGTACTAAAATATAGTGCTGAATGGCACATCCAGTGAGACAAGAGAGGTCTCTGTTGCACCATGTGGAAAGCTCCCTGGCTGGGGATTGAACTCATGCTTCGGTGGCTGCTGATAGTGTCATAGTGCTGAGACTTAACCCCTGTGCCACCAGGAAGGCCCTTAAGTCCATTTTCTGATATGACCTTGACCCTCCATTTTCCTACTTTGATATAGATTATTACACTACTGATTTTCCCCAAGATTGTCATGCAGGGACTTTCCTTTACCATCGTCTCGGGAAATCCCTTGTGTATAGCCTACACTAAAGTTCTGTTTACTGGATGGATCAGGTATTTTTTTTCTTTCTTTCTTAACTTTCTCATTTGCTGCCTTCATTCTCCCAGTGAAATGAGAGAGCAGATTCAGGAGGTAAAATTTGGTACTCTTCAGGTTTAAACATATCTTTTACTCTCATAGCCACTTAAAAGTTTCACTGAGTGGGCCTCCCTGGTGGCACAAGGGGTTAAATCTCAGCACTATGTACATCCCTGGTGGCTCAACAGGTTAAGCTAAGTGCAGCACCATGAAGCTATCCAGAGCCACTGCAGCACGAGTTTCATCCCCAGCCAGGGAGCTTCCCACATGGCACAGCAGACCTCTTCTGAGTCTTGCCCACTGTCCCTCAGCGGTGTATTTCAGTAGATCTGCCTGCTCTGCTCCCCACTCTGTCTCTGTTGAATCCTCCCACTGCCCACCCCCCAGCACCTCTGGCCTACACCCCAGTTGTTGTATGCATAAATAAATAAAACTAAATCTTTAAAAAATAATAAAAATATGATTGCTTGTTTATGTTTTTCTTCGGACTCTTCTACTTCAGTTATCATTTTTAATTATAATTAAAGTCTCTTTTTTCACATTATATCTTTTTTATAGTATCTAGTTCTTTTTTCAAGGATGCATAATCTTATCTAAATTCTGATGAATGATGCAGGGTTTTTTTGTATATATTTTTATTGTTATTTATGTCTTTTACATTTTGTATTCCCCTTGGGTAGCCCACCACAAATTCACCCGTGATCCATCTCCATGGCCCCTTGTGCTCTTCTCTACTCCATTTTGTGCCCTTATCCTCTCCTCCTCCTGCCTCCCCCCCCACCCCTGCTGAGTGTCTCTCTCCTATTTGGTTTCCTTATAGTCCTGTTATAAGTGAAACCACTCGATAGTTTTCTCTTTCTTTCTGGCTTATTTCACTGAGTATGATTCCCTCTAATTCCATCCATGTCGCTGCAAATTGCATGTGTTTATCTTCTTTGAATGCTGAATAGTATTCCATTGTGTATATGTACCACATCTTCTTGATCCAACCATCTATTTTTGGACATCTGGGTTGCTTCCATACCTTTGCTATTGTGAACAGTGCCATAATGAACATACGGGTGCATGTATCCTTTCGGATGATGCAGTTTTAAAGCAATCTTCTGTTCTTTGCATTGTCAATCATCTTAGTCCTATTTCTTTTCCTTTTTTTTTCTTCTTTTGTCTTTAATTTCAGATGCTTTCTTTTGGGGTTTGGGAGGCAATAAAAGTTGATGAAGTCTCATGCGTGGCCATGAGACCATAACATGGCTTATTGATGTGTAGGATTTACTGTGGTGTGATGAGGCAGTCAGCCTGATTGTTGTTGCTGTTCTCAGCAATCCCTATAGTCTTGTAAATTGTTTCTCCGTAGCCCACCAGATTCTCCAGAGAAAGTGCTAGTCTCTTAGCCAGGTGTCAGCCTGACTGCCACACTTCTCAGAACTGGTTATGACTGTGTTTTCATAAATCCTCTGGTAATTTGAACCTTGTCAAGATATAAGAGCCATTCCCGTATGTTAGCCCTTTCCTTATGACGATACTATGTCTGGTGTTCTTGAGCCCTGGGTCTCCCTAGTCAGTTTCCCAGAGAATAGACCTCCCCTCTCCTTGGAGGGGGTGGGAGGGTGCTGGGCAAAAGAGAGTTGTTTAGCTATTTGCTGTGGGGGAAAGAACTAATTTAGTGACTCAGATTTTTTTCATGTCTCTATGGTTTAATTCCGGAAATTTGTTCTCTCTGTGTGGTGAAATATTCCTTGAGCACTCCATTTCCCCATTTTGTAGCTTTTAACTGTCCCAAGGGTGCAGAAATTCCACTTTTCCAGAAGATGGCGCTGTTCGTTGGGGTTAATCAAGCTGTGGCAGCTGAGTCAGGGGTTGGGGAGGGGCCTGGTGGGACTCAATCACTAGTGAAAGTGGTGTGTGGTTGTGGGGGAGGGTGTGGATTGTGTTTGTGGCTGCACTGATAACCCACTTTCTGAGTTTCCAGACCTGCACTTCGGCACTCTGTGGGCCATCCGCCTTTAGGCACTGTGTCACAGGATCAGCTTGAGTCCTGAGGGGGTGGAAGAGACACAGCCACGCTCCCTGCCCATATTCTTCACTGGGGAACCTGCCTGCCATTTTCACACAATGTTAAGGATGCACCTCCATGTTCTAGGGCAGGGAGAGAGGCACCCCAGAACTCCCAAACCTGCCCAGTCTAAATAGGTTCTGCCATCCACCGCATCAATACAAAAGATAAAAGACCTTTAGTGGAAAGAAACTTTAATACAATTAGAAAAGACAAAGAATATAGCTTTAAATCAAGCACCCAATGTGACCCATCACCTTGTGGGTAAAAGTCCACCCAAATGGGATTGGCCCAAAGCAGGGCCTGAAAGCCTGCCACAAGTGTAAAACACCTTTTGGCAGAGACCCATAGAAAAGGGTCAGAAACAGTCAGACAATTCTGGGAAGAAAAGTACAAAATCAAAGTCCAGATCAACACCGCCATTGTTAGCCTCCCCACAGGTCTCTCACCCACATCTGTTTCAATCAGTCCAGGCGAATGCAGCTACTTTACATGTCTCTGCTCCTTGTGCCTCTTCTGACTCTCTATCCTGCTTTCTTCCTTCTCCAGTCTCCTCTCTCTCTTCTCCAGCTTCTTATCTCTCCTGCTCAGCTCCACCCTCCCTTGGGTGGGGCAAGGAACCTGGAAAACTCCCTTTTTCCTGGGAACTACCCTGTTACATCCACACCAACCAGTTTTCCCCTCCCCGTGTTGCCAATCAAATACAGGGATGCTGCACGGACTCCTGCCCCATCTCCAGTCTCCGGAGGAATATTTCCACCTACCTTTTGTGATATAGAGTTGAATTTCCTCAGTGTCCCTTTTGTCATGGACATTTTTGGTCTCCAATGTCCAGGAGGGGCTCCAGTTTTGCCCCAGATCACAGGATCCTGTGATGGCCTCTGAACTATCTTAGATTATTCACCTGGGGAACAAAACAAGGAAAGTCCTCTGGCTCCATCTTCCCGTAACCCCCCAAAGTCCCGGATTCTCCAATATTACCTTAATTAAAAAAGTCCTTTCCGGACATACCATTTCTCAAATTCTTTCAGCTTAAAATAATCACTATGTTGAGTTACCATGTTTTGGGGTCATGTCCTAGACCCTGTCACAGTTATGTGTTGAATGAATGAGTAAATGAGTTTCTTGAGCCTCAGATGCTAGGTGGGGCTGAGGAAAGAAGGAGAGCCTCTGCTCTGGGGTATGAACACTCTTGGCGCTGTTGCCTGACCTTGTGTGGCTGCCCTTGGCCGGTCCTCCCTAGGTCGTACCTCACCTGCTTTCCAGCATCATGTCTCACTTACAACTGCAGCAAGCCCTAAAAGCACTGAATGATTAGATGTTACAATTGTATGTTGCTTCCTGGGAGTTTCCTCCAGCTTCCAATTCACCCCCCATCTCTTCCGATGCAGCTGCAGACTGCTTCACATTGCGCAACATCTCCCTACGACTGGGAAAAGAGAGTAGATAAAGAAAACATATTAAGCCCTGTTACTCTTGAACCTGATTCTTGTCATCGCCATAATTCAGGTGTGCAGCTGTCTTCAGTGGGCAAGGATGGTGTTAATGAGTGAAGTTGGCTGCCATGACTTATGTATGCAAGGACGGAAATTTTCAATATCATCTTTATCTTAGCTTAGGAGCAATGCAGTGAAAAGACTAGGTGATGTGTTTCAGATAATGTGGGGATCTTTAAATGTGACCCTTCTCTGTCATGCCTCCCATGGAAAGGTGCAGTCAGGTCACCACTCTTACAACCTGGGTCCTGTGGCTATTAGACCAATAGAATATGGGAGAATTCACAGTATATCAGTGTCAGGTTTTGGGCACAGGCCCTAGAAGACTGGTGACTTCTACTTCCTTTTCCTTGGGTCCCAGTTACCGTGCTGTGCAGTTGCCAAGCAGAAACACAGAGGGGCCACAGGTTTCTGACTGAGAGCCAACATTAACCGAGGTTGTGAACATACACTTATGTAATTTTGGCTTTCAGATTGTGAACTGTTCTAGCTGCTGCTTCTGAGATTAGGGGAAACACTGTTGAGCTTTACCTAAACTGCCTGAACTAAATAAATTGTTTTACACTGGTCAATGTTGGCATGGTTTATTACATCACATACATTACTAACTCAAAGTGTCATTGACAATTACCAATGAAAGGAAAGGATGAAAAAATATATAAATAGCTGGAATGTTAAGTGCTTTTTTTTCCCCTTCATGAATGAGAAGGGAGAATATTTTATGAATAATGAAGTCTTTTGTGAAGGCGAGACAGTAAGGAAAGATAGAGTGTTGACTGGTAAGAGGATACCTCTCAAAATAGTTACAATCAAAGGCGGAGTCTCTAAATTTAAGAGGCAAGTCTTGCCATCTTCCTCTCTTCTAGTTCCTCCTACCTTCCATTCCATCATGTTCAGAAATATTACAAATTCATTTCCATTGCAAGAAAATTTAAATAATTGTAAGTAAGACATCTGTTTAGGCTTTGTTAGATACATATGGTTCAAAGAAACGTATCAGAAATCTAGGGTAAAGGTGGAAGAAAGCTGGATTTACAGGCACTCTTTATGGAGTATTTTCCAATACCACCAACCAATTCCTGATTCTTTACATCCAAACAAAATGGGAGAAACACAGTTTTTCTTTACAATTCCCATCAACCTTTCTGACACCAGATATATGTATTTTTTTTTCTTTAAGATTTATTTATTTATGCATACAAAAGCTGGGGTGTAGGCCAGAGGTGTGGGGAGATGAGAGGATTCACCAGAGATGGAGTGGGGAGCAGAACAGGCAGGGCTACTGAAAAACACTGCTGAGGGGAGCAGCGGGCACTACAGGAGAGATCTGCAGCACCATGTGGGAAGCTCCCTGGCAGGGATGGAACTCAAGCTGCAGTAGCTGCCATAGTGCTTCATAGTGCTAAAACTTAACCCCTTGCGCCACCAGGAGGCCCCAAGATATATGTATTTTCTATACCAAACAATTCTGACACTAACAGGTTGGGGTTAGTGCAAACCCCACAAACTAAGAGCTGCATTCCATAAAACTGCTCCCTCTCCTCCTTCTTCCCCAACAATGGGAAAAATTGCCAATTTAGGTTGTCACCTATGCTTCTGATGGTCTGGCTCTTCTCTCAGCCTTAATATCTTTTATTCTTTAGAAGAGCTCACATAATATAGGAAAACAGTTTGCTTAGTACATTACTGGTTTGTTATAAAAAAGACACAACTCTGAATCAGCCAAATTGAAGACATAAATGGAGCAAGATACGGAGGAAGGAGCATGGAACTCTGGGTGTGTCACCTTCCCAGAAATTTGACATATTCAGCACTGAGAAGCTCTCCAAAACCTTTGGTTAGGGTTTATTAAAAAAAAAAAAAAAAAATATATATATATATATATAGTTATTTATATATTCTATATTTATAGTTATTTATATCTTTTACATTATAGTGTATTCCCGTTATTTATACCTTTTACATTATATATGTATTCCCTGTCGGTTACCCGCCACTGACTGATTCACCCATGAACCATCACCATAGTCCCTTGTGCTCTTTTCTCCCGCATTTTAAGTCCTTATCCTCCCTTTCCCTCGCTGAATGTCTCTCTCTTATTTGGTTAGGGTTTTTATGGAGGCTTCATTACTTAAGCACAACTGCTTAAATCCCCATCACTGGTGTTTGAACTAAATTTCCAGTCCCTCTCTCTTCTCAGAGGTCAAGGAAGGGGTAGGGCTGAGAGTTCCAATCCTCTAATCACAAGTTGGTTCTTCTAGCAATTGGAACTCACATCCTAGGGGCTTTCCAAAAGTCACCCCATTAACATAAACTCAGGTGTGGGTGAGTGGGGCTTGTTATAAATAACAAGCCATTAACACTACTTTCACTTTTAACAGTATGCAGCTATTTCAGGAGCTGGGAACAAACCCCAAATATTATAGCAAAATATGTTCCTGTCACTCCTATTAGGAAATTAAAAGGGTCTTAGGACCTTTGAGCCAGGAACTATGGACAAATAACAAAATAAATATTTTTTATTATATTGTAATGTCACACTCTCCCAAAAACTCTACTGCAAAGGCTAAGCTAAAAGTGTAGCAAGAGATTCCCAGAATAAGCTTGAGCAAAATGAAAATAAATTAAATGACTAATAATTTGAGTAAAGATAAGAGTAAAAAATGAAACACTGATTTCAAGAGACAGAGGAAGAACCAGGCTATAAGAAAAATAACCATGAAAAGGAAGAATACCTTAACGTGTGCTTTGCATTATATACAAATGCAGTATAAGTATACATTCAATAAACAATCTCAGTTTACATATGATAAAACACAGACTGAGGTGAAAAAGCAAATTGTAATCCTAGTGCATCTTGTATTTTAGCTAAGTAAGAATTGAGACTTAAGTAATGCCATTTCAAATTTCACAAATAAAATAGAATCAAAACCTTATACATAAATGAATCAAATTTCTGGCATGGGAGAAAGTGTAGATATCTCCAAAAACTTGGATAAAAGATGATAGATATTAAGGAAAAAGAATAGTCAATATAAGCATAATTGGTTTCCTATAATTTTATGCTTTAAATCTTTTAAACCCTATTATTATTTTAAAGATTTATTTATTTATGCATACAAGAACTGGGGTGTAGGCCAGAGGTGTGGGGTGGTGAGAGGATTCAACAGAGACAGAGTGGGGAGCAGAACAGGCAGATCTACTGAAATACACTGCTGAGGGGAGCAGTGGGCGAGGCAGGAGAGGTCTGTTGTGCCATGTTGATAGTTCCCTGGCTGGGTATCAAACTCGTGCTGCAGTGGCTCCGGATAGCTTCATAGTGCTGTGACTTCACCTGTTGCGCCACTGGGGAGGTCCTAAACCCTA
>PVIJ01009499.1:0-66601 GCA_004024925.1 Scalopus aquaticus | reverse complement strand
TTAGATATTAATAGTGTTCCTGGAGGGGTGTGTAGACCACTACCCGAGAGTTCTGTTCCAGCAGGGAACTAGAGTGCTGGCTCCGTAATGGAGGGGAGGGGAGGGGCCACACCACGGCTGCCCGGGGCTTTGTTCCATGTCCCACCAACTTCCCCCGTGCACTCTGCCCTCTCCAGAACTCTGTTGTTACCTGGAGGGACTGCTGGTGTCAGTCTCAGGTTTATCACTCTGCCGTGCCCGGGAAATGCCTCTGCCCACCTTTCTTTTTCTGGGTTTCCTCAGGTGCCTCTCGTCTTGGTCTCCTGGTCCGGTTTTGCATTGAGGGGAGGAGAGAGGGGATCTTGTAGTTCTTTCTTCTCCTTAATCAGTCTTTTTAGCTTCTTTCCAAGTCCTAATCACCCGTGAGGTTGTTAGATTTATGTAGCGTTTCTGGATCTTCTCTGGGTTTGGCTGATGTCTCTTTATAGTGGCTTTTCTTTTGGGAGAGTTGATGCTAACGTCCCTTCACTGCCATGTTGATGACTTCACCATAAATATTTTCATTGTTATTTATATCTTTTACATTTTGTATTCCCTTGGGTAACCCACCACCAATTCACCTGTGATTCACCTCCGTGGTCCTTTGTGTCCTTTTCCACTCCATTTTGTGCCCTTATCCTCCCCCCCCCCAAGTGTCTCTCTCCTATTTGGTTTCCCTATAGTCCTGTTATAAGTGAAACCATTTGATATTTTTCTCTTTCTTTCTGGCTTATTTCACTGAGTATGATCCCCTCTAATCCCATCCATGTCGCTGCAAATTGCATGTGTTTATCTTCTTGAATGCTGAATAGTATTCCATTGTGTATATGTACCCACTGTAGATATTTTTTATGTGACTGAGAAATGCAATGTCTTTGCTGTCCTTGGTGTCCTGGTGCTTGCACTTGGACGAATCCTCCATTTATCACAGGATTGGGAGGAGCTGGCATCAGCAGAGGAATAAGCATTATTAGAAAGTTGGATTCCAGTGTAAGTCAGAAGGTTGAAATCGTATTCTGAGGAGAACTTATGGCTGCTGAAGGGATATTTTACCTGAAAACAAGTTTCTCAGAAGTTAGAATGAAAAGATTGAGGGAGAGAGAAGAGGAAGTTGGCTGTCACGGGGAGCAAGGATAGGGAAGACAGTTTGGGAATGCCTAGATAAGAATTTACATTTTTGGTGATCAAAGAAATCAGGGATGTGAGGCATGGCCATAGCTGTCTTCAAGGATTCCGGCAGGTGTTTGACATATTCTATTGGTCCAAATGCAACTTAGGTTGGTTCAGTTGCAACCAACATCAAACAGAAGTTTTGATGAAAACAGCAATTAAAAATAAGCTGTGTGGTTGCAAAGACCTGGGATGGGAATAGGCCCTGGTTTAATGGGATCTCCTGATAAACTGTCAAATACCCTACCATCATTTCCACAAATAAGACTGGGAACACTATTCAGCAAGGAAGAAAGAGTAGTCTATGTGTTGTTCTGGGACAATCCCTGATGGTATTGGTGCTGATGGACCATCTTTTAAAGATCAAGTTCAACTGTTTCCCCTTTGAGTTGATGTTTTGAGCTGCACTTGGCTCACTGTTCATTATCTAGACAGGACTGGATGTCTTTATGCTTGTTGTACAAGTTCTGAAATCACATTTTCACTACCCATGTCCTGAAAATTTGTAATTTTCTCTTTGTGCGAGAACTTTCTTTTGTATTTCTGGCCTGTGTTATGAATCTGCTTTTGGTTTTACTTCTTCGGCTCTTATCTATGAACAATTTGATTTTCCCCAATTTATTATGGTCACTTTTTATTATTATTTATTTTTATTATTCATTTTTTTACATTATTGTGTATTCCGCATAGGTCACCCACCACCAATTCACCCGTGAACCATCATATTATGGTCACTTTTAAATTATTTTCTAACAATCCACTGGTTTGGTAATGTACTTGTTTCTTTATGTGATTCTTATCAGTGACTTTGAGACTCCTTTCTATCAACTTTGTCTTTCTAAGTAAATGAAACAAGAATTTTCTTGACTTCTTTTTGTTCCTGATTTATTCTAATGCAGTATTTGTTATTGTGGAGTTTATATAAAGTGGTGGAGTAATAAAGTGGGTAAAATAAACATGTATAATGAATGAGAAGATTTCCTCTAGCAAACAAGGAAATAATTATCTACTTAATTTTTGGCACTGATTTGAATTATTTTTGGTCCCTGTGTGTGAACGAATAGACATAATAAATAGTACATAGAGTAAAACTCTTTTGTCTTTCTTTCAAAATGCTCAAGCAATGATTTGAATACCAGCATGCACTTTCACTAAATGTGAATGAAGTTTTGACATGAGAATAATTGGATTCTGACATCCATAAGGAAAAAGTAAAGAAAGCTTTGTCATTTTACTTCTGGAATACCAGGGTCATGTCATACTATAATCTTGGGGACATATTTTGCATGTAAAGGTCATAATTAGATTTGCTGAACCAGATATCCAAAGGATTGTCTGAATATACTCCTGAACCCCAGGTAGTTGGAAATGAATAGTTTGGAGACTGGTACCCTGGGCTTAACTGATTGGGGATTAAGTTCTGCATATGGTGCCTGTTAGAGCAGGGGAGTAATTATGAAGCTCCCGTAACACTGGAATTCTTGAGTGCTTTCATTAACTCTCAGATGGAGTCCTCTTTGTAAAGAAGAATGAATAAAATTAGATTTTACTTTAATTATTTAAGGTGAAACATGTATAGACAACAAAAACGTAAGCACCCTTTGCATTCCCTATTTTCATGTCTGGTCCTTGCTAATATAGACCTAAGCTCTTAGTTATAATGAAGAAGCTTCAGACCACCACCATACTGTGGTTACGCTGTTTGCTTAGCATTGGAGAGCCGCCTGCCAAAAGACTTAAGGATGGTGGGCATGTATCTGGTAACAAATCCAAAAATGATTATCAAAACAATAAGACATTAGTAATATCTTAGGCAAATCTGGCTTGAGTGACTCCTAATGTTCAAGAATTTTATTTTAGAA
Organism: Scalopus aquaticus; assembly: GCA_004024925.1. Lineage (NCBI taxonomy): Eukaryota > Metazoa > Chordata > Mammalia > Eulipotyphla > Talpidae > Scalopus > Scalopus aquaticus. The sequence goes on along the minus strand of PVIJ01009499.1, from coordinate 63,551 downwards.
TATTAATGCCCTTGCCATATCACTGATATATTGAGATAAAGCCAAACATTCAAAGGACTTCTCTCTTTTTATAAGGCTATTTGGTCCCATTTGACACCATACGCTCAGAAAATACTGTAGATGCTTCATTCTTGAAGTGAAAATGAGTAAGTGCCTCTAATGGGGCTCCTTTTCCTCTCATATGGAGTTTGGTTAAGCACAGCAGTGCTTAGCGGCTAGCATACACTTGGTTGAATCATAATTTTATTTCCTCTTAGTGGATCTGGTTAATTATTGCTGTTTGTTGAAGTCATTGGATTGTGTGAGGTGAGAGATGGGGACTGACAGCAACGAGAATAGGGCCAAGAGAAAGCCAGAGATCGCAAGGCAGTGAAAGGGAGTAAAGGCCAATGTGACAGTGAGAGGGTAAGAAAGTGCTCACCACAGGATGTGGGAATGAGAGACAGATGCACAGACACACAGACACACATAGAATATGTAAAAACAAGCACAGGCAGAGGAGGGACCGGGGCAGAGAATGAGAAGTAGGCAGCCAGCAAGGCTAAGGAGGTCCTATATTTGTTATGGCTACTTTAGTAGCTGCCCCAGTACCTGTGGGAAAATTACCATAGAGAAAATGTATATTCATTGTGTGCCAGTGGATGAATGGAAAATCATTTGAAAGACAAGCAGCACATTTGCACATGTAGGTTAAATTTCTTTAGTTTCTACTTTGAAATACTCAACTTGGGTCTTGAGCTAGATTAATCATTACTTAATATTACTTAATAATAATATGGAAATGAATTACCCTGTTGCAGGTCCCAGTTTCAATCAGTAAGTAATTATGAAAATTAGTCTTAAAGATGCTGTGAACAAGTGTTGCTTTCTAGGCAATAATTAAACCTCTCAGCCATCCCTGGGTGATTATTTTTTTTCTTAGCTTTTTTTCTTCTAGCTTACTTGCTGCAGGTGGGAAAAGATAGCAAGTTGCTCACCTAGGGATTCATTAGTTGAGGTAGCAAAGGTTCCTGTAAGAGAAGGGAATGAATAATGTGTTAAAGCTGAGGACAAAAAAAAAAAAAAAAAAAAAAGATCAATTGCCTTCTTCTGGCCCAAAGGGAAGAATTTTTTTGAAGTGTGAACAGAACCTTTAAAACTCACTTTGTTTTCATAGGAGTATTTTTGAGCCAGATCTCAAAATGTGGAGCTGATTCTCCATCCACAGTGGGAGCCAACCAAATGTGCTCTCCAGCTTCGGTTTCTGCCAGCTAGTGAACAGGTGCTCAAAAATAGCCGCATAGTAATTAGTGTCGCCATCCTCCATAAAGTGCCCTGTGTTATTACAGAAGTGGAGCCTCAAAGACTTGTGGGCACATAGCTCTGGTGGCGCCATGCCCCTTTGTCTCCCAGTCCCCTCCCAAACCTCCCCACCACCCCCAGAGGAGAAGGAAAACCACTTGAAAAGTTCTTAAGGATGGAAGCCTTCAAAGATATGGTGTAGAGGTAGAAACTGTTCTTCAACTTGCTATCTGTGGAAGTTGAAGTGTTGACAGGATGTTAAAAAGGTGCCTGCTTTGCCCACCACACATGGGCACAAGGTGGAGGCAAGTAGGGCTGCCTGGGAAAACACAGGAGAAAGCGTGGTTACACCTGATTTTCAGATAAAGGACATGATACACTATTTGGTGTTCATCTGAAATCCAAATTTAACTGAGCATCCTGTGCTTTTATTTGCTGCGCTGGCAGTGCAGGTTGCATGATTTCCCTTGGTTGGGGAGTGTCCAGCCCAGTAGTCTCAGCTGGACAGTGATTGAGCCTGTCACTCCCAGTACTGTTAAACCTTTATCTCTTCATGGAGCCTTGTACCTTCTTCTAGAAGATAAGGCAGTTGTCATTGGGAATAATGGTAACAGGAAGAAGACAGAGTTTTGGATCAAATATCATTTTAAAAGTTAGAATTGGCAATAAAACAAGCCCCTTAAGTAAATTAGGTTTCTTGGTCCTCCCACGTGGTGCGAGGGGTTAAGTCTCAGCACTATGAAGCTATCAGCAGCCACAGCGGCACGAGTTTGATCCCCGGCCAGGGAGCTTCCCACATGGTGCAGCAGACCTCTTGTCTGGCTCGCTGCTCCCCTCAGCAGTGTATTTCAGTCAGTCTGCCTGTTCTGCTCCCCACACTGTCTCTGGTGAATCCTCTCACCGCTCCCCCCAGCCCACACTTCTGGCCTACACCCCAGTTCTTGTATGCATAAATAAATAAAAATAAAAATAAATTAGGTTGCTTTACTAACTTTGAGAAAAGTCAATGACTGTTCATCCATCAGTGAAATATATATGTGATTGAATCTAAACCTCAGCAGTTTTCTTGGGCTATTTGGTTATTCCATCATTCACCCTATGTGACTTTTAATGCATAGATACAAGATAAATTTAATGAGGAAATAGAAGAGACTATAACTTCAGGTAGTCATTGAGTCAAATATTGCATTTTTGATGAGTGACAGTATCTTTAAAGACCTTACAAATAATAATGTCAATAATTTCTTGCCTGTCAATAATTTGCCTTTTGTTCACTTTTGAGGGAGTTAGCATAGAGGCAAAGAAAGTTCTAGACATTCTGAGACCGAGTGCCCATGTTCTCACTGAATTACTGCCTTTGTGGATAGGGCTTATACTGACTCACTTTGAATTCCTAAGACTTCAATTTTCTGAGGTTTCCCTGCTTTCATGTTCTGAAACTGATTTGGATCCCTGTTGCTGACATCTGTTTTCTCTGTGTGACCTGTATTGGACAAGACCACAGAGATTTAAGAAAAATGAGTTTAATTTCTTGCATTGCCTCTGTAAGTTAAGCTTACCTACTAGATATATACATTGAATCTTTGAGACAGATATACATACATCTACACGTAGATATACATATATGTAGAAATACAGATTTTTAAAATCACAGTGCTTTAACAGTGAAAAGCATAAGACAAATGTGAGATGACGGGGCTTTGATGCACTGTCATGTCCTGCGCATTTATGAGGCTCCCAAATGCCTTTCCCACATATTGAACTGTCAGAGCAATGATCAGTGACTTAGAATGCCTCCTGAATTCCTGACTGACTGCCAAAACAATTGCTTAAGTAAATGTTTCCTGATGTCCAGTGACCATTAATTACCTGCCCCCCTCCAATATACAACTGGTTATGAGTGGAGATTTTGAAGGCGCACCACTGCTTGTACTTAGTGAAATCTATGAAAAAGCTTTGCTGTTGGCCTCCACTGCACTAGGGCAGGCAGCTGCAGGCCTTCAGAAGAAAAGAAGCACTTCTATTTCTTCAGAGACCACAGTGGTCTCTGCCACAGTGGCTCTGAGGTCATGTCAGTGCTTGTGGAAGGCAATCATGTTCTAAGATCCCCCGCCACCAAGCTTGTAGACTAGTAGAACTTATGTCTGATACCATAGCTCTGAATAATGAAATTGTCTTCATAACCCAGTTGTGGCTGGGACCATCTCAGGCTTCCCAGAGTTCTGGGTATGGTACTAAAGGACTGCCTGCATAGTCCTGTAACTGGGCTGAGTCCAAAGTCTGGTAAACATGGTGCCCCCTGGAGGGGTTTGCTGATGAGAATGAATAGCCCCAGGGAAAATGCTAAGTTTGTAGTTTGGGGTGGGGTTTCTGATAAGAAATAAGAGGGAATGAAGGAGAAGGAGATTCAGTTGCCATGATGTAGAAATGGAAGAGGCAGTTGCTATGCTGAAGGAATAGAGCAAGCAGTTGCCATGATGTAGGAATATAGGAATCAGTGGTAGAAAACGTAGCTGCCAAGATTGGGAGTTTGGAAATCAGACGCCAGAAGTTTTGAGCCGCCGGGATATAGATTGAGCGTTTTTTGGAATCTACAGTGACTTTGGGGCCAGCGACTTTGGATGCTTTGCAAGTAGCCGAGTGACAGAAACTGCTCCCAGTTTTGTCTTTACTGCAGCCAAAGGAAGAAGGCAGATGCCCGAAGCGGGTGCCTTCCTAAAATGCGTGAGTGCAGTCTGTTGGGCCTTCTGGCCACTGTAGCTGCTATTTGCAGTGTTGTTAGCCTGTTGCTGTGCTGGGGCACTGTAACAGTTTTGGGAGCATCTCCAGTTGTGTTTTGTGTCATCCTCGTGAGTTGGAACCTGACCTGCAGTCTGAGTGTTGTGCGTCTGCAGAAGGAGGAAGACGCCATTTTGGAATCGTGGCCTATTTTTTGGAAGAGGAGCTCCACAGCAGCAGTGGCGGGGAGATGCCACCTTTGTTACTTTTCTGGGACTTAAAGGACTGGACTTTGTTTTAAGTAAGGTAAACGGCCATATGTTGACTTCAGTAATTCTTTGCTTTTTCCCTTGTTTGTTAAATAAATCCCAGTGTTATTGTCCCTTAAGCCTGAGTAGTCTTGCAATTGTGAGTGTGGGTGCAAAACCAAGATAGTGACCGGTAAGCAATTGGGGCACTGCCTTTGGCAACTTTGAAGCCCCATTTTGCCCAGTATCACCTGGAGGGCTGTTCAAATTGGGGTTCCAAGCAGCCACGGCTAGTCAGTTGGCTTTGACACAGCCATGATGCCACTCTCGTTTATATGGATTATTTTTTCTGCTGCTTTTTCTAGAAATTACTATTCTTTTTTTTTTAAATTCTCGAAAAATTTTATTTGCCAATTCCTGTTCATTTTTTTAAAGATTTATTTTTTTATGCATACAAGCTTGGGTGTAGGCCAGAGGCGTGGGATGGTGAGAGGATTCACCAGAGACAGAGTAGGGAGCAGAACAGGCAGATCTAATGAAAGACACTGCTGAGGGGAACAGTAGGTGAGACAGGAAAGGTCTGCTGTGCCATGTGGACGTTCCCTGACCGGGGATTGAACTCATGCTGCAGTGGCTCTGGATAGCTTCATAGTGTTGCACTTAGCCCATTGAGCCACCAGGGAGGCCCTAGAAATTATTATTCTAAAGCAGCTTGGTGGATCTTTTAAAAGCTGGTGTCAGGTTGGCCTTGGCGGAAAAGAAGCCCAGGCTGGAGGTAGAAGGGATGGTTTGGTTCAATAGGACTCAGGGTAAGGGCCCTGTGACCCACAGGCAGTGCATTATGGGACTAGGCTAGAGGACCTTGTAGAAACTTGCCTTCAAATAGAGTTAGCCAGTAAATATGCCCTCTTCTTGGGCAAGTTTAGTTCCTCCTCACTACCCTCTCACACAAGTCTTGATGAACCAAATCTGTCTTATTTATATGGACATTTTAAATGGTTTTGTGTAAGCTATTGTAAGGGGTAAATGAATTCATTTTTGAACTTGATAACATTTTAGAACCCCCCCCCCCCCCAAATTACCATGCAGACATGACTGAGTTGCTGAGACTTGGAATATAAAAAACAATAAAAACCTGCTTCCTGTCTGTACTTAGAACATCCTGGGTTCATCCTCCCCCAGCTCTATGGCATTTTTAATCCACACCCCTGTTGTTTGAATGGACCTTGTCAGTGTTCTCATCTTGCAGGGTGGAGTTGTCTTCAGACAGACCCATTTACTTAAACAATAGACCTTCTTGTTGTCAGTTCTGCAGCTTTTAGTAATTTACCTTGACTTGATGTTCATTAGTCTGTGCCGCTGGCAAAAGAGGCATACCTCCAAATTTGGCTAATTGCTCAGTTATTCAATATCAGCATTACCCAAAAGAAGCTCCATCTCTTCAAGGGGTTCTTCACTGCCAGAGCCAGCCTCAAATGTCACAAGGATAGGGACTAGTGTTGGCAGTGGTGAGCCCAAACCAGAGGCAATCTAGAACCCTCAAGGGAACTTAGCATTTTCCTTTTTCTCTAGCATATTCCCCTTCCTTGTCTGTGGAAGGACTTCATCACAACCCCAAGGCTGAAAATGAAAAGGAATTGGGATAGGGTGGGAGGACATGACACATAGTCCTAGAAAGTCAGCCACTGTTAGGAATTTAGTAGTAAATTGTGGCAGTGCCGAGGCTTAGGTAATGCCTGGCAAACCTTCAAGTATAGTTGGGTCTGTTGCTCATCGCACAAAGGCACTGAGCCAAAGGGTTAAGAGGGGCCAAAATCCAACCTGTGTACTGTCTGGCAGAGGCTGTGTTTGGCCTGGAGAAAGGGAGGCCTTTTGCAGATGTTCCTCTCACCACAGCAGGCACACCCACAAGTCTCATCTTCCCAGGGTGGGTGCCTCTTAATGTTTTCATAAAGGTGCTATGTGAGCTATTGGGGCCTCCATCCTTTCTCCCAGGTCTTCAGATTAGGTCTGACTTTCATGTGAACTATGACCTTGGCCTTGTGGCTCAGGAGACAAGCTCTTCCATATGGGGATGCAGACAGGAGCTCCTATGGCAGATGATTTCAGGGTGTGTAGAACAACATGTAAGAAATTATTCCCTTTCAAGTTATTCCCTGATTATTAGTCAGGAAGAAAGTATCAGTTTGTTAACAAAGACCCAGTGGCTTCTGCAGGGTCTGTTCAGAGGCATTTATTTACTCAGAGTTTTAATATTCATTGCATGTTTATTTAGAAATACTGTCTTTGCCATGGGGTACTGGTTTCTGACTTAAAGTAACATATAAAAAATTAGTTGATTTCTTTGTTCTTGTCAAATCCAATTCAGACTGAATTTAGGAAGCAATTGTTTTGGGGTGAAGAGACCAAATTTGAGAACATGAGGAACATGGGCCTTGACACTAAAACAGGTTTCTGGCAACTTGTGCTAAGAAGAGGATAAAAGGAAACATTTGTATTGTTATTGAAGGGATTTAGGCTCACATATGCAAGCATGCATCTGTGTTTCTATGTTTGTATGTACTTTTTCCATAAACACAAGTTGAGAAACTGTGACCTCTGAATTCCTGGAGGTGGGATGAGAAAATGTAGGAGAAACTGGAGCTATTTGGAAACCAAGAAGTTGACCCCACATTTTTTCTGTGGGGAAGAAATGCTGGTTTAAAGCAAGAAAGTTCTGGAAGGAAAAGATGTCTATTAATTGATACTTGACTCACGGTTTCTCTTCCCTAAGTCCATCCATGTCTCACCCTCATATACAATGAATCTCTCTCACAAGTACATGCCCATGTTACAGGACAGGGAGAGAGGTGCCCCAGAACCCCCAAACCTGCCCTCTCTAAATAGGTTCTGCCATCCATTGCATCAAGACAAAACATATAGACCTTTAATGGAAAGGAACTTTAATACAATTAGTGCGCAATACAGAACAGAAACAGATTATAGTTTGTAAATCAAGCACCCAAAGTTAGCCATCCCCTCATGGGTAAAGTCCACCCAAATGGGGTTGGCCAAAAGCAGGGCCTGAAAGCCTGCCACAAGTCTAAAGAACCTACCTGCGGGAACCCATAGAAAAGGGTTAGAAACAGCTGGACAAGTCTGGGAGAAAAGAGCAAAATCAAAATCAAGATTGTTAACTGCCCCATGGGTCTCTCACCGCATCTGTTTCAACCAGTCCAGGACCAAGAAGCAAGCGCAGTTTCTTCACATGTCTCTCTGCTCCATGGGTCTCCTCCAGGTCACCTTCTTGCTCTCCATCCTGCTTCCTTCCTTCTCTAGTCTCCTCTCCAGCTTCTCCCTGCTCAGCTCCACCTTCCTTTGGGTGGGGCAGGGATCCTGGTACTTCCCCTTTTCCTGGGGACCACCCTGTTATACCCACACCTAGTACACTAAAGGTTCAAATCTGCCCTCTACCTTGTAGTGTAACCGGGCTGAGTCCAAAGTCCAGTAGGGGTGGTGCCCCCTGGAGGGGTTTGCTTTTGAGAATGAATAGCCTCAGGTAAACTGCTAAGTTTGCATTTGGGGTGGAGTTTCTGATGAAAAATAAGAGGGGAGTGAAAGAGAAAGAGATTGAGTCTCCATGATGTAGGAATAGAGGAAGCAGTCGCTATGCTGAAGGAATAGAGGAAGCAGTCGCTATGTTGAAGGAATAGAGGAAGCAGTCGCCATAATGTAGAAAAAGAAAAAATGTTCTTTGGGGCCAGGGACTTGGAAGCTTTGCAAGTAGCCCTGCGACGGAAACTGCTCCCAGTTTCGTCTTTACTGCAGCCAAAGGAAGAAGGCAGAGGCCTGAAGTGGGCACCTTCCTAAAATGCGTGAGTGCAGTCTGTTGGGCCATCTGGCTGCTGTAGTTGCTATTTGCAGTGTTGTTGGCCTGGTGCTGTGCTGGGGCACCACAGCAGTTTTCAGGAGCATCTCCAGTTGTGTTTTGTGTCATCCTCGTGAGTTGGAACCGGGCCTACAGTCTGAGTGTTGCGTGTCTGCAGAAGAAAGACGCCATTTTGGAATCATGGCCTATTGTTAAGAGGAGCTCCACAGCAGCAGTGGTGGGAAGATGCCATCTTTGTTACTTTTCTGGGACTTAAAGGAGTGGACATTGTTTTAAGTAAGGTAAATGGCCATATGTTGACTTTAGTAATTCTTTGTTTTTCCCTGTTTGTTAAATAAATCACATTGTTATTGTCCCCTAAGCCTGAGTAGTTTTACAATTGTGAGTGTGGGTGCAGAACCAGTATAGTGACCGATAAACAATTGGGGCACTGCCTTTGGCTAATTTTAAAGCTCCTCATTTTGCCCTGTATCAGTGGGAGGATTTTCTGCAGAAGCCACAGAGTAACAGGCATGACACAGGAACTAAGGCCTTGGTCACCTCCCAGATCTTTCTGATGAAACAACACCTTCAGCTGTTGGTATGAACGTAGTTGAGATAACTACAGTAAAAGCATTGTTTGGTATCCAGTGGCAACACTAGTTTGTTTATATAAAGAAAATATGTCATCTGATATAATCTCAGAAAACTGCTGCCACAGGCCTTTGAAACAATTACTTTAGACTATTTCACAGAGCATTAAGCTTAACAATGTCAATGTGTTCCTAAATGCTCCTCAAGAAAATTTCTGCAACAAGGCCAAAATTTAGGTTGGCAATAGGGCAACCTCAAATAGGCAATCTCATCTATTTTTTAAGCAGTTTTTCTTTGAAACATAACTGACCTACAATAAACTGCAGATATTTAAAGTATATGATTCACTAAGTTTTGATATGGATGTGTCTATGAAACTGTCACCATTTCTACCTGCTTTCCCATACCCCCTTTGTAGTCCCTACCTCATCACACTCCTCTCTGTGAACCACCTCCCCCAGGTGTGAAATGCCTTTTGTCACTATAGGTTAGTTTCCAGAGTTTTATAGTTTTCAGAGTTTGCAGTATATGTTAATTTTGTCTGGGTTCTTCACTGAACATAATTACCTTAAGATTCATATAGGTTGTGCAATCATTGGTTAATCCCATTTTACTGCAGAATAATGCTTGCTTGTAGGGTTATGCCACAAGCAGTTTATCCCTTTACTTTTTGATGGACAACTGGATTGCTTGTAGCTTTGGACTTTTGCAAATAAAACTGCTGTGCGCATTACTGTACATGTCTTTGTGTGGATGCACATTTTATTTTCTTTTGGCTAAACACCTAGGAGTGCAATGGCTTCATCAAATGGTAGTTGTATGTTCAATAAATGATCATTGTTTTTCATGCCATTCTCAGGAACATGGGTGGATCTGGAAGGGATTATGCTCAGTGAAATAAGTCAGAAGGAAAAAAAGAAAAATATCAGATATCATTTATAGGAGGAATATAGGGAAACCAAACAAAGGATCAAATAATAACACAAAACTTGTAGACAACTATAGTTCTGAGGCTTAAAGCAGGGGAGGGGGAGGAAAAGGTATCAAAACAGGGATGGGAAGAGGACAAGGGACCATTGTGATGGTGACAGGTGATGTGGTGGTGATATAATTAAAGGGACTACACCTGAGGGGAGAAATAAAATACTATACAAATAAACAACAATGTAAAAAAATTAATAAAAGAGAAAAATTTACATTGGGCTTTTCCGGTTTAATTCAAAACAAAAAAATAATTGTTTTCCAAAGAGCTGTATCATTTTATATCACCACCAAAATGAAAGATTTCTATTTATATATATGAGAGTTCCAGTTCCTCCACAGCCTTAAGCAACTCTTGGTATGTTAATAATTTTATATCACTGTGCTTTAATTTGCATTCCCTAACTGTGTATTGATGATGAGCATCTTTAATGTGTTATTTATAATTTGTCTATCTTCTCTGATCAGATGGCTACCCATTTAAAAAAAATGGGTTTTCTCAGTATTTTTTCTTTTCATATATTCTGAATCTAGTCTTTATCAAATAATTGCTTTGCAAATGTCTTCTCTTAGTCTGTGGCTTGCCTTTCTACTTTAGCAGTGTTTTAAAAGGAGTTAAAGTTTTAAATTTTAAGTCCAATTTATCAGTTTTTCTTTCTTTTTTGGATCTTGTGTTTTGCTTCTGGTATCATATTTAAGACTCTCTGCCTAATCCAAAGTCACAAATCTTTTTTCCTGTATTTTCTTATAGAATTTTTATAATTGTAAGTTGTATATTTGGCTCTATGATCTGTGTTAATTTTTCTCATATGGTACAAGGTCCCAATCAAAGTTCAGTGGGGCCACCCTGGTGGCCTAGAGGTTAAGTCTCACTGCTATCACCTCTATGGCCTAAGTTTAATCCCTGGCCAGGGAGCTAACCCACATATGGCACAGTAGACCTCTCCTGTCTCACCACCTGCTCCCCTAAGCAGTGTATTTAAGTAAACCTGCCTGCTCTGCTCCGTACTCTGTCTCTGGTAAATCCTCTCACACCTCCTCCTCCACGCACCACTTGCCTACACCCCTGTTCTCCTATGCAAAAAAAAAAAAAAAAAGTTCAATGCATTGTAAATGTATATCCAGTTGTTCGAGCACTATTTGCTTGAAGTCTATAGTTCTCGATTGCGTGCCGTTGTACTTTATAAAAAATCAGTTCATCTGTTTGTTTCACTGATCTTTGTGCCTATCCTGCTTTGATTCTGCAGCGGTGCTATGAGTCTTGAAATCAAATAGTATTTTTAATTACTGGGTCCTTTGCATTTTTATGTAAGTTTTACAATCAGCTTGTTACTCTATAGAAATACTCTGCTGGGATTTTGATTGGATGCTATTGAATAGGAGAGAACTGGCACCTTAACAATATGGGTCTTCCATTCTATGAACAAGGTTGTGACTTTCCTTTTACTTATATTTTCTTTAATCTGTTTCAGTAATGTAATTTTTGGTGAAGAATTCTTTCACATTTTTGTCAAATTTATTTCTAAGTACTTTATTTTTAATACTGTAAGTGATCTTTAAAAATGTCAATTTCACATCACCTGTTGTTAGCATATAGACATACAACTGATTGATCTTGTGTCTTACAACCTTACTAAAATCACTTATTAGAACTAGTAGATTTTTAAAAAAAAATTATTATGTTATCTATACAGAGGACCAGATGTCTTCAAATACAGAGCATTTTACTTTTGTCTGGACAGTTAATTTTCTTTGTCTTGACTTTTGTACTGGCTAGATCCTTCTGTACAAGCTAGATCCTTCTGTACAATGTTAAAAATAAGTGAGAACAGATAACCTGCTCCTGATCCCACTGGGAAGCAATGGTTTTCACTATTAAACCATTAAACTATTAATAGTTTATTTATTATTAGTATAATAGTTTAATTATTATTAATTATTAACAATTATTATTAACAATATTTATTAATAATTGTTATATAATTAAATAAGTAATTGTTTAATTATTATTAAACTATTAAATATGTTTACTATAGGTTTTCCATATACTTTTTATGAAGTTTACAAAGTTTCCTTCTATTCCAAATTTTCTGAAGTATTTTTAAAATCAGAAATAGATGTTAGAATTTTATGTCTCTTGAGATTGTAATTTACTGTATTAAAATAATTTTGACCTTTTTTGATGATTTTTAACCAATTTTGCAGAATCATTACATGGTCATGATATATTTTTTATGTATTGTCAAATTCAACTTGCAAAAACACTTAGTGATTTACTGTTTTCTTTGCTGTCCTTTTCTGCTTTTGGTATCAGAATCATGCTGGTTTCCTGGAATGAGTTGGGAAATAGTCTAAAGATTTTGTTTAGAAATTATATTTCTTATTTAATATTTGGTAGAATTTACCAGTGAATTCATCTGGGTCTGGTGTTATGTTTCTAGAAATATACTTAACTGAAAATTCAAGTTCTTTGAATATATTCTGGTATTTAATTTTGTGTGTGTAAGCTTTGGTAGTTTGTGTCTTTCAAGGATTTTCCCCTCTAATCTGTTTTTGAAATAATTGCCAAAAGTTACATATATTAGTACCTTATTATAATTTTCGTATCTATAGAATATGTTGTGATGTCAGTGTTTCCTTCCACATACTGATAAATTGTGTTTTTTCCTACTTTTCTAATCAGACTGTATAGAGGGTTATGTAATTATTGATCTTCTTAAGGAACAAGCTTTTAATTTTACTTTCTCTATTTTTCTTCTTTAACTCTGCTGTTATTTTTAAATTTACTTCTGCTTATTTTTAGGATTAATGTCCTTTTTCTAATTAATGTAGAAATTGAGATCATTGACTTGAGGCCTATCTTCTATTTTAGTAAAGGCATTTAGTATAATAAATTTTTTTAAGTGCTGTTTCAGTAGCATCCCACCAATTTTGCACTTTTTAATTTTCCTTTAGTTCAGAAAATGTTATAACTTTAACATCTTTGTCTCATGGTTTATATAGAAAAATTGTTTAGTTTCCAAGTATTTGGGGTTTTCTAAAAGACCTGTTACCATCTTCTAGTTTATTTCTGTTGTATTTAAAGAATATACTTTCCATGCATTGAAGTAATATTTAATCTATTTAGACTTGCTTTATGACCCAGAATATGTTCTATTTTGATAAATGTTCCATGTGCATATGAAAAGAATGTGCCTTCTACTTTTTTATTCAGCTTAGACTTTCAGTGGGTGGTAGACCACTTACACTGAATGTAATTATTGACGTGGTTTAATTGAAGTTTTTCATCTTGCCTTTTTTTTTCCCTTTGCTTTTTGTTCCCTTTCCTGCCTGCTTCCCTTTTCTATCTGGATTGAGGGTTTTTTTTTTGTTTTTTGTTTTTTTTAATAATTCCAATTTAGCTGCTTGGTTGACATTTTAAGCTATATTTGTCTAATTTTAATGGTTACTTTATTTTTAAAGATTTGGTTTTTTAAACATTTATTTATTTTTTAAAGATTTATTTATTTATGCATACAAGCTGGGGTACAGGCCAGAGGCGTGGGGAGGCGAGAGTGTTCACCAGAGAGAGTGGGGAGCAGAACATGCAGATCCCCGGAAATACACTGCTGAGGGGAGCAGCAGACGAGGCAGGAGAGGTCTGCCACACCAAGTGGGATTCTCCCCAGCCGGGTGTTGAACTCGCATTGCTGCTGCCGACAACTTCACAACGCAGTGCTTAACCCGTTGCGCCACCAGGGAGGCCCTAAAGATTTATTTATGCATAGAAGAACTGGGGTATAGGCTAGAGGTGGGGCAGGTGAGAGCATCCACCAGAGACAGAGGGGGGAGCAGAGCAGGTGGCTTTAACAAAATAAACTGCTAAGGGGAGCAGTGAGTGAAAGAGGGGAGGTCTGCTGAGCCATATATGGGTTAACTCCCTGGCTGGGGCTCAAACTCAGGGGGCAGGCGCAGTGGTAATAGTGATAGCGGGCAAAATGGGGCTTTAAATTAGACAAAGGGCAGTGCCCTAATTGCTTACCAGTCACTATCTTGGTTCTGCACCTGTGCGCACAATTGCAAGATTACTCAGGCTTAGGGGACAATAACAATGGGATTTATTTAACAAACAGGGAAAAACAAAGAATTACTAAAGTCAACATATGGCCGTTTACCTTACTTAAAACAATGTCCACTCCTTTAAGTCTCAGAAAAGTAACAAAGACGGCATCTTCCCACCACTGCTGACGTGGAGCTCCTCTTCAAAACAATAGGCCAGAATTCCAAAATGGCATCTTCCTTCTTCTGCAGATGCGCTACTGTCAGACTGTAGGCCCGGTTCCAACTCACGAGGACGACACAAAACACAACTGGAGATGCTCCCAAAGCTGCCATGGTGCCCCAGCACAGCACCAGGCCAACAACACTGCAAACAGCAACCACAGTGGGCAGGCGGCCCATCAGACTGCACTCACACATTTTAGGAAGGTGCCTGCTTCGGGCCTCTGCCTTCTTCCTTTGGCTGCAGTAAAGATGAAACTGGGAGCAGTTTCTGTTGCACGACTACTTGAAAGGCTTCCAGTCGCTGGCCCCAAAGTCACTAAAGATTCAAAAATATTTCTTCTTTTCCTACATTATGGCGACTACTTCTTCTATTCCTTCAGCATAGCGACTGCCTCTTTCATTCCTACCTGGTGGGGACTGATTCTTCTTCTTCAGTCCCCTTTATCCCTTATCAGAAACCCTGCCCCAAATGTAACCTTAGCAATTTACCTGGGGCTATTCATTTTCAACAGAAAACCTGACTTTGGACTCAGCCTGGTTACAGTAGTTCTGAGACTTAACCCCTCTGCCAATAGGGAGGCCCTTAATGGATACTTTAGAGTTTATAAATACATCTTTTCATAGTTTAATGTGGTATTATTTCTTCACTCATAAGAACACTATATGCTGTACTTTCATTTCTGTTCCCCTCCCAGCTTTATTTCCCCCCCTGCAGTTCTACAGGAATGTTTTATAATAAAATGGTGTAATGTAAGTATAAAGCTCCTGAATAGTAGTTACTTGTAGCACTTCACTCAGTATTTTTTTTTCATATTTTCTTGTTAATTTGAAGACTGAGATCCTACCTTTTACATTTCCACTGTCAGTACAAGTGCTGATTGTTACAAGTTCTAAACATAATGACACTTATAAATAATTTTTAGAAACAGAATTTTTCTTATTGAACATTGTTTGGTTTAAATTCTGTTCAGTGTTAACATAATATGAGGTGGATTTTCCACGAGCCCATCATGCTGGCAATTGGGATAAGGTAGAGTACCACAAAAAAGTGTTGTTGTTGTTGTTGTTTTGGTGGAATATTTGCATAGTTTTAAGAAGGACACAATACAATGAAAATAGGGAAAATCCAAATTACAGTTTAGAGGTCATATACTGTGAATTGTAAGCTGGAAGCTATTGAAGTTAAGACCCAAACATAGGCAAATGGCTAGGTTAAGCCTAGTGGTATTTTTAAAAAGGTTGTATGTGAACACTTTGAGATCTCATGACAAATTTAGATGAAATTCATGTGCAGGAAATAATATGGGAGGATGTATGGAGAAGACGGCATTCTGAATGTGAAATGATGGGTGTGATTACTCACACATGTGCTCTAATTTAGAATGTCTGTGCCCCACCATTTTCACCTCCAGGATTTAAGCAAAAAAAAAAAAAAGTTTCATCTCTTGTTCATGTGTATTGTGTGTTACAAGTGTACAGAATATGAGCAGAAAGAAAACTGGCGAGAATATGGTGAGTGTATGAGGAGGGGCACTTGTTTCTGATATCTGTGTACTATAGTTTCATATATATTCTGATATCTTTGTACTAGTTTCATATATTTTATTTTTATATATGTAAGAAGCCCCATAATACATTTATATTGTTTTAAAAGTCACTTATTGAGGAGACTGACATTATTAGAACAAATTTTATGTACTTTATCCAGGTACTTAGTTTTTCTTGTAAGTGGCCTCAGTTTTGTTCTGTTTGAAAGACTTCTTTTGAAAGTTGTTGTAGTACAGGTATTAAAAACTTTTATATATCTGAAAGAAGTATTTATTTCACTTGTTTTTGAAATACATTTTTACTGTGTATAAAATTGTAGGTTAGTTTTTTCCTTTTAGTACTTTAATGATACTCAGCTGTCTTCACACTTACATTGATCCTGATGTGAAATTTTGATTCTCCCAATGTTGGTTCCTCTGTATGTGCTTTTATCCTCTAGTTGCTTAAAAAATTTTTTTTCTCCCCAGGTTTTGAAGAGTTAGATCATAGTAGGCCTTGATGTAGTTTTGTTCATGTGTTTTATGTGCAGGGTTTTTTGAGTGTCTTAAGTCTTTGAATTTGTAGTTTTCATGAGTTCTGTAACAATTGTATTCTTCATTTGATTTTTTTTTTTTTTTTGGGTCTCCATCCTCATTGTTCAAGGAAACTCCAACATATGTATCTTAGGCAACAAAGTTGTTTTGAGTTCACTGATAGGCTTTCCAATTTTGAGAATTCATTCTTTTTGTTTCCTTTTGGATAGTTTTTTATTACTATGTTGTTTTTCATTGGTTAATTAGTCATTAATCTCAGTCTGTGTTTTTCATCTCAGACATTGTACTTTTCTTTGCAGAGGTTTGATTTGGAGCTTTAAACCTTTTTCTATATCTCCATTTAATTTTTTTGAACATATGGAAGACAGTTATTCCAGGTTTTTTGTTTTGTCTGCTAATCCTAACATCTGTTTCTTCTAGGTATTGTTTGATGTTGTATTTTCCTGCTTCTTATGTTGAGTCATCTTTGGATGCTAGATGTTATGACTTTTACGTTCTTTGGTTCTATACTGTATATTTTTGTTTTCTTGTAAATTTTCTTGAGCTTTGTTCCAGGATGCACTTAAATTTCCTTGGAAACACTGTGATAAATTTCTGTGCTATTTTAATATTTGTTAGGCAGTATTTAGTCTAGGGCTTAGTAATCCTTACTACTGAGTAAATATCCTTCTAAGTATATATTATATGCCTCATAAATTATGAAGTTTTTAAGTTTGACTGGTGGGAATGGTAAATTGTAGAATATTATGTATTACATTCTGTTTTGATAAAAATAAATATTATAGATTTCTCTTGTATATTTTATGGTTTTTTAAATATACATGCAATGTGGCAGACATGAGGTACAGATTAGCAAATAAAACAATCCTTGATCCTATGGTCTAGAGGCAGGCAATAAACTAACAGTTATATGACAAGTGTGCTTTGCAGAAAAATATGGCAGGGTAAGTAGAGAGAGAATGAAGGGGAGAAAGAAGGCACAGTCTATATGAGTGTCTGGAATGACTCAGAAAAAGTGACCTTTGAGCAGAAGCTAGAATAAAGTGAAGCAGCACACCAGCGGGCTTTCTGGGGCAAGAGTGTTGCAGGTATTTGAATAATAAGTGCTCAGATAGGATAAGAAGAGGAGAGTGGCTTGGCATGTTTGAGTATGGAAACTCATACTCCATACTCATGTTTGAGTATGGAAACTTTGAGTATGGCTTGGCATGGAAAAGTATGGAGGCTAATGCGCCTGGAGTTTGTGAGAAAGTGAGAAAAGGAGCAACAGAAGATGACAGGGAGCACTGTGTGGCTGGGGGGGGGTCATATAAGGCTTTGCTACTTGTGGTAAGAATTTCTGGGCTTTTTCTAATGGTGATAGAAACAGTTTGGGATTTTGAGAAATATAGTGGTATGACAAGACTTCCTTCTTAAAGGACTACTCCTGTGGCTATGTAGAGAATTGATGGTAGATAACAGGGGATAATAGCGAGGAGATCAGATTAAAATCTATCATAATCATGTAGACCAAACGAGTTGATAGTAGTGAAAGTGATAGTAAGTAATCAGATTCAGGATATATTTAGAGCAAGTGGGTTCAATGTGGGATTTGATAGATTGGGGTGAGAGTAGGGAAGGGCAAAGAAGGGAGAGAACAAAATTGAGAGTGACTTTAAAGTTTGCTTTTTCTGAAGGTGGCATGGCTTTGCCCCTCCTCCCTGCTCAACAAGAAAAAGAACATTCCCCATTTTCTGGGCTAAAGGAGATTAGAGGATTAAAACCAAATATTCAGTTTTGACTGGTCAGGTATGAGATGCACTATTAGATGTCAAAGAGATAAATGATATGAGTCTGGGGTTCAAGAGACAAGTAGGTGTTGAACGTCATCTCCATCCCTAGGTGATCTCATCCAGGTATGTGAGATCACTTATGAAATAAGTATGGATGGAGAAAGTAAGAAGGCTGTAGACTGTGATCATTCAACATTTAGAAGTCAGGAAGATGAGGAAAAACCCTCAAAAAGACATGAGGGAGTGGCTAAAGAGACTGCTGACATCCAGAAGCCAAGAGGAGAAAATGTTTCAAGGAAAGGACATGATATATTATGTCACTCACTATTCAAAGTTTAGTAAAATAAGGTCTTGGAATTGACTTCGGAAACATGGGAAGGTTGGTGACTTTGACGAGTGCAGTATTATTGAAGTGGTAGGAATGAGTCTAATTGGAATGGGTTGAAGACAGAGTGCAGGAGAGAAAGTGGCAATAGTAAGTAAGTATGGATGGTCTTTGGAATTGTGATGTAAAGGGGAACACAGGAATTGAGTGTGAGTAAGTGCATATGCCTGATGCTTTGATGTCTTACAGGAGACACGAGGAATGGTTCCCTGTAATTAACTCCAAGAGATATTGAATGGACTTGCCTATTGAAGAGATGGAGGAACACTTCATTTTCCCCTTTATAACTTTTTATAGTGTTTGATTTTTTTTCCCCAATCAAGCCTGCATTGCTCTTATTGAGAAAGTCTTAGAGTTTATATTCATATGTGTGAATACCTAGATACAATATGATAAAATAATATTATTAGTTTAAGCAAGCAAACAAAAATGCAGCGAAATACAGGAAGAAAGCAGATGTTGGTACATTTTGAAAGTATTAAAAGTATTATACAGTATGAATGGAATGAACTTTGGAAAGTAGAAGTACCTGGGACTGAAATCTGGCTTCCATATAAATCATTTAAGGTCTCTTATCCTTGTTTTTCTTATTTGCAATATGTTGTAAAAATCCTATTGTCATGGGATAGTGTAAAGCTTAAATCAAATAATGGGTGTTATGTGCCTAGAATCTATTAGTTTTGGCCATGATTATTGTTTCTTCTAATTTCCCTGTTTTAAAAGGGACAAAATATTCAGACATAGTCATACTTACTATTGTAGTTAAAATTTGAAAATGGGAGCAACAGTTGCTAAAATGTTAGTGTTTGCTTCTGGTCATTTTCTGTTTGGTATAGATTCTGTGTTTTTAAAACCAATAAACCAACAAAGTCCCTTTAATTAGAAATAGCAGGTGATTTGTGTTTGGTCTTTTTTTTTTTTTGTGTGTGTGTGTCCATGTCACTGACAGATTTGTTGTACAGAAGAAGAGGGTGTACAGGAGGAGGTAGTAGGAGAGGAACTGAAAGTTCAGATGGTACCTAGCACCTGAAAAATCAGTTGGAGAAAATCTAATGCATCTGAAAAGTGGGATAAAGAAATTCATAGATAGCCTTCAAGGCTTGCATCTGCTGCCTCAATTGAGGTCTGCCTGTGAGGCTTGTAAAGAGAATGACTTGTAAGGACAATTCCAGTTTAACTGTTGTCCTGGTATTGTTATTTGTGGAGTCCCCTTTTACTTTCAGAAGTGTCCCAGGTTGGGTGATAAATTATATGATCCCCTTACTTAAGGAATGTAGAACCCTGAAGAGTTTTCAGAGGATTCAAAACTTGGATAGTTTTGCTCAAATATTTTTATGTTGAGTTGGAGAATAGGACGGGAGAACCAATGAGTTAATTTCTGTGATGAAGTTGTGAAACGCAAATAATGTTCAAGATGGAAAACTGATGATATAGTGTCCTATATTTTCTGTCCTAGCTCTGTGAGCAGTATAAGAATGTGTTTTTAATAGAGGATGGGGGTACAATATTATGTAAAATATGTTGTGAGCCATAAGACTATTCAAATGTAAAGTTCTTTCATGTGTATTATTCCCATTAGCATCACCATGTTCTTTTTTTAAAGAATAGATGTGGAAATATCTAACGATTAGTTATATGGTTATATTGGTTATGTATATAACCCCTGTCTCCTCATGCCCTTTTCATTATACCACACATCTGGGAGCCTTCTTCATACTCAGATTTTTCTGAGCAGGACAATAAATGAGGTAAAGTGGCTTTCTGGAGAGAACTGCATAGATATTTTCAGAAGACTAAGTTACCTTCACTACATAAGGTGCCTTTGCTACACAAGATTTAGAGAAATGTAGTTTGAATTGGAAATTTTTGCCTATTTTGTAGATGTTTAAAACCAACAAGCCAACAAATAAAAAGACTAACAGCTGATTCACCTTTGTCAGATTTGGGTGTGTGTCAGTTACTCAACACTGGAAATTCCATTTCTTTCTCTTTCCTTCAGTAAAGCAGAGGGAAGGAAAACTGTGGAGAGATTTTCAGGGGGTTGATCTAATACCATTTAAAGTTCTTTCTTAGTACTTTACTCACATACCAACTTGTAAATTAAGGATTGCAGTATGGAATTTAAGAATTGAAAGAAATAATAAAGGCTTATAGCTAATTGCTCTTTCAACTCTCTGAAAAGAGTTGGAGAAAATCTTTGGAGAAAAGTCTTATCATTATAAGTAATGCTTTTATCTTAATGCCAAGTAATATTTCATTTTGATCTAGGATTTCAAGGTTTGGGTATAGATTTCATTTTGAAAAATGTTAGCACTTTGTGCTGCTAAATTAAGTAACAACTGATAGAGCAAACCAAACAAAAAACCAGTACAGCTATTTCCTACTGTCCTAAAACCCTATCAAGACCCCACATATCTAAGAGAAGGAAATTGTACTTTAAAGCTTACACAGAAGTCATAAAGGTTGGTCTCTGTTAAAGCTGAGCTGTCAGCAACCTGCAAATTAGAACTGTAGGGAATGTTTAAACTTAAAATTCATCTTTAACATGAAGGGGGTTCACACAATGCTATTCTGAGGACTAATCTTTAGTGACAGATGCAAAGAAAGGAGCTTCAGGTATTAGGAAAGCCCAAGCCTTCCATCCTAAGCCCTTTCAACTTTCATTTTAGGCATCAGTTGGTCATTGCCAAGAATATGTCTAAAGGGACTGATCCTAGTTATATCAAAGGACCTTCCTTTGTTCTAGGTACTTAAAGAATCCTGCAGTGTTCAACTCTGTGATGTATTTTACATATACTGTAATGACCACAAATATCAGTGATCTTAATGATTTTTCTCCCTAGTTAATCACAGCATGGACTTGTGAAAAGAAATCTCATGCTGGCAATTTTACGGCCATGATTTAAATTAGGTATTACTACTAATTAGATATTTAAACTTTTATTGCCTCAATTTTCACATCTGTAAAGGAGATTATAATCTTTTCTGCCTACCTCATTGGGGTGTTTGCATGTTCAAGTAGATTATTGGCTGTCGGGTCCTTTGAAAAACTAGGATTGTGGTAAAGACTTAGTGTTCACCTGTATCTAGTTTGTGGGAAAATTCCTTTTCCTGATTCCCTTGCAAATGGGCAGATCATGTGACCCTATCTGGCCAGTGGTTTATGGATGAAAATGAATCACTTCTGGGCTAAGTTATTTAATTTCTAGTATGACACCATTAGGGCTCTCTCCTCCTGCTGAGGTAATTGTGGAAAAGTGTTTTTCCATTTAGAGCTGTCTGGAATACTAAGACAACATATGAAGAACAGTTACCTGAGAGAGGTGCCTAGATCCACAGTGGGCTTTGAGACAGTGAGAAATAGACTTAAATTGCGTCAGGTCACAGAGCTGGAGGCATTGCTTATTATGGCAGCATAACCTAGCCTTTGCAGACTGCTCTAGTTATAGAGAAGTCATAAACTTGTTAGTGTGATTGTTAAAAGTCTCTCAGATCTTTACTAATATTTAAATGACTTTGCTGGTGTGCAGTTTTCTGACAGTGGATTTGAATTGGATGATTTTGATTCTCTTCGCATCTCACCACAGAGTCTCTAATATCCTTTTGGGTGCAACCTAAAAGGCAATATGTATTAGCAATCATCATCTTTTGACAGTTAAAACATAAAAGGAGAAGCACTAAGTTTAAGTATAGTATCTGGCAGGTAATAGGTACTTAACAAATATTTATTGACAATGGAAGAGAAATTGGCTGATGTGGCTGTTACTGGTGATTCTTTATGGCAAAATTGAGTTGTCAACACTCAGTCCTCACCTTACTTGATCTTGAAAACGTCATCACTCCCCCTTTCTTGAAACCCATTTTGATCCTTGGCTTCCTGGACAACAGAATCTTCGAATGTCCTTGTGACCACTCTTGGGCCTCCTTTGCTGAATTCTCCTCTTCCTGGCCCCTGAATAGTGTCCTAAACTCAGTTTTTTGACCTCTTTTATTTTAGTCTTTCAGTTTATCTTCTTTCTGCTTTACTACTGAGTTATTTCTTTTATTGATTTTTACATTCTCTTTTATGTAGAGTAGTAACCCTCTGTGCTACGTTGCTGATAATTTCCTCTTGTGTCATTATATTTTTATAGTTTTTCTGTATAGGCATTTTTATATAATCAAATATTTTAATTTTTCAAAAGGCTTTTGTATGTAGTGTGGGATTTGGAAGATGAGTTAATATTTGATCTGATGAAGCTTATGAGCGTGGTTTCTATATTAAAGACACCTTACTCTGCACAACATAATAGGTCCACGTTGCTCATTGCTCATTGTTTGGACATGTTCTTTGAGTTATGAAGCTATATGGTGAAGGGTGACGTTCCAGTTCACATTCTTGCCAAATTACCCTTGTTATTGTAACACCCTATTTCTATATAATACACCATTAGAAAAATTAATTGCTTAAAACACCAATAATTTATTTTCTCTCATGTTTTCTAATTCAGAAGTGGCTTGGTTGGGTAATTCTGGATCAGGGTCTATCAGGAGGTTGTAGATTCTGACCAGGGCCACAGTCCTCTGAAGGCTTCACTGGGGCTCGAAGATTTACATTCATGGTGACCTTCAGAGCTGGCAGTTAGTGCTGGCAAGCTGGACAGTCTCCATGCGGTTCTGCTCATGGGGCTACTTAAGTGTCTAGATGACATGGTACTTGGCTTTCCCCAGAGCAAGTGATGCATGATACCCAGGCAGAGACACCAGTGTCTTTTACAGTGTAGCTTCAGAACTCACACATCATCTTTGTCATTATTTTCTACTGGTTGCAAAATAGACCAGTCCTGCTTCAGTATATCTGTCAGGGATGGGAGCAACTACCAGGAAGTGAAATCACTGGGGCCATTGTAAAGCTGGCTTCCTTGACAACCAGAGAGCATTATTTGTTTGAGATAGTTTCTTGGGTTTGATATGTACTTTTTAAACTTGGAGTACAGGAATGCCAACTTATTGAGACTGGGGTTTATCCAGAGCCCCAATAATCCTATGTCCCACTCAAGTAGAAATAGATGAATGAGTTTTTGCAGATTACTTGCTTGAGTAGGACCCTCAGGACAGAGGTGTCTGAGGTCCTATTGATAAGAGTACTTCTGATATGCTCTTGGGGGCTTGGTTATTGTTCTTGATTATCTACACCCTTCATTCCTCTCTGAATCCAAATATTTGGAAGGCAGTAAGACATACAGGGACAAGAAAATGTTTAATACAGAATAGAATAGCTGCTAGTAATAGCAGCATCATTTTATTTATTGAGTACTTGCTATGTGCTCTGTATGTGCCAGACTGTTTTCTTTCTTTTTTTTTTTAAAAGCTTTATTTATTTATGCATGTAAGAACTGGGGTGTAAGCCAGAGGTGTCGGGTGGTGAGAGGATTCGCCAGAGACAGAGTTGGGAGCAGAACAGGTGGATCCGCTGAAGTACACTGCTGAGGGGAGCAGTGGGCGAGGCAGGAGAGGTCTGCAATGCCATGTGGGAAGCTCCCTGGCTGGGGATCTTGTGCTGTAAACTTGTGCTGTTGTGGCTGCTGATAGCTTCATAGTGCTGAGAGTTAACCTGATGTGCCATCAGGAAGGCCCCAGATCATTTTCTTAAGTTACTTCTGTTCAGTTCTTCTTACAGCCATTAATGGAAGGTGATACTATCCCCATTTTAAATAGTAACTTTTGCAAGGTCACACAGTAAGTGGTTAAACTGAGACTTGAGCCCAGACCTGTCATCAAAGACCATGTTTATTCTACCTCTCACCATGTCCCATTGATATAAAACATATGCACATAAATTTTTTGGGCATCATAAAGTTGAAAATCTGGAGTTGTGTGTTATTTGGAAAGATCCATGAAAGGCAAAAGATGCTGGAAAATGTAATCCCAGATACAAAAGCACTTTGGAATTGAAAAGTGCTTTATAAATGTAAGGTGGCAGTGTTATTAATATTAGTCAGTTCAGAGAAGTAAGAATATGAATCATGTATAATTCCTATTTCTTCTTCAGTCAGATTACAGGAGAACATCTGCCCATTAATTAAAACTGAGTATTAGTTAAAACTGAGCACACAGGTAATACATTTGAGTTAATATGTAACTAAAGAAAATTATCCATTCTGCTATAATATAGGAATAGCAATATTTCATTTTAACATGTATTAAAGACCAATAAATGTTTTAAAGGAAATGCTACTAAAACATAATTTGGGAAGATATCAAAAATCATCAGCTTAAAATGAAAGCGTTCAAGAACTTTCATTGTAAAAACATTTTGTTGTAATGTTGACATGGTGTCATAGTTGCCTTCCATTCTGAAGAGTGTCTTTCTAGAATACTGTTAAAGGAAATGAGCCTGCAGAGTGGAGAAAGCACGTTTCTTTTGGATGTCTCCTCTTTCGTCATGTTTATTGGTGCCATTAATACATTAACTATGAGCTGACATGATGTTCCTGAGGGTGGGGGTGACATGTAGCCCCACACGGGCTCCTTGACACCTGGCCAACAGACACCAGCAGCAAGAACCTTGATTGGACTGTAAAAGGAATTTGATGGCCGTGACCTTCTTCACATTCTTCTATCTGTTATCACTCCGCTAGATAAGATCTTTTAAAGAGGACGCATGAAGCATATTTTAAAACGTCCAATGAAGGTCCCAAATGATGATGTTCATCTTATCACTTTCTAATGAAAGCGTACAGTGTCTGAAACCAGACGCACAAGCATTGCACCATAGAATTTGTCAAAGAAAATGCTTTCATTTTCAGCTCTCCCTGCTGGTATTGGCATATACTATCATTCTATACAGGGAGGTAGGAAGGTGAAAGCAGAAACATTTTGCAGTCCTGTTAACTTTAGTCCTATTTATTAACCTCACATTCTTATGAATGGGTTAGTAGTCTTCCTACTACAGAGAAAAATGAAGACTGACCAATGAAGACTGACCAAGAAAGTCCTGGTAAGGCTTATTGATTGGAGGGCAGGATATAGCAGGAAGGAGCCACTGCCTCCCAGAATGCACCTCTTCTATTGAAGTGGAAGATGTCAGGCTGACCTGTTAATTAACTGAAGTTGTGCTGGAACAAAGCTTCACAGTAGACTAAAAGTCCCAGGAAATAGCTGCTAAGGCTTCCAATGTCTCCTGACTCCACTTCTCCAGATAACTGCCTGGAAGTCTCTTATTCCCATGCTCCCTACCAGCTGTAATTTGCAAGTGGGCTCCTCTTTGACCTCCTTGTCCACGATAAATACCTTGTGACCGAATTGCGGGCTCAGACTTTGGAGAAGAGCTCCTCTAAGCCAGCCAGGCGTTAATGAAGTCTTCTCTCCTCCTCTCTGAGTGCCTTTCGGTTTCCTGACTGGATTTCTACCTCAACAATATCACTAGCTGTAGTTATGAAATCTCCGGAATTATGCTAGAATTTTTATGTCTTTTTATTTTAAGGGTATTGAGAAAAAAATATTATAGTACTTAGAATTTGTCTTCCAACATGGGTTTTAGTTTTGTGATATTTTAGCTAACATTTAGGTGCATGCATATTTATTTTTATGTAACTAAACTTTATGTAACTAAACTAATGCATGTTTAAAATATCTGTTCTTACCGTTATTATTATAGACATACTTATTGCTGCTGCAGAGTGATAGCAGTCATATTTCTTTGTGGCATCATAGTTCATCAAGTTGGTATGCTATAATTTAATTATTCTCTTATTGTTGGAAATCTAGTTTCCAAAATTTCCTGCTATTGATGACAGTGTAATAAGGTTCTTTGTGAATATAGTTTTTAATTTTTTTAATTTTCTAAGGTGCTGTTTCTTTAGGATAAAGTTTTCATGAGTGGACTGAGAAGGTCCAGAATGGGTTTGTTGTTTATATGATTATGGGTCAGGTAGGTGGGGAGTGATTTTTTTTTTTCCTTTTACAAACTTAATTTTGGGGAGTCTAAGCGGTACCTTGGAATTTATGTAACACTGATTTGCCTGACAAAATTGGATAATTGTATCAGTAATTGTCCCAGCAGGACACACAATTTACCTTATAAAATCAAATGAAGAGATTTCAGTGAAGGGCTAGCCAGAGAAGTGTGTGCTGAATGAGAGAACAAATAAGGGATGACAGCAGTGGAAAGCTTGGCCAGCTTTGAGCTGAGGGGACAGGGAGGAGCCTGTTTCCTGAGCTCTCAGAGCTGCAGCCATGCAGGAAGCAGTGCTGGCTGGGACTGCAGAGGCTTCAACCTCCACCAGACATGCTGAGCTGAGCACGTGGGAACCGGAAGCAAGCACCCCAACCAACCTCCCTGTTCTCCCCGCATCCCCTGCCAGTGCCTCTGACGGTCAAATCCAAACAAAAGTCAGCTGGCATAGGTGGTCTTTCAGGATCACTGTTCCGGGCACAGAGGAGCACAGACGAGATCTGGGGCTTGTGGAGGCTGGTGGTCAGAAGACAAAACCATCACAATGATAACAGGAAATTTGTTTCAATGGTAGTGTAGAATGGTAGTGTAGAATCTCAAGTGTAGATGGTAATTTACTTCTTCCTAGACTGTACTGTCAGAGAAAGTCTGTAAACATTGCATTTCTTTGACTGAAAAATAGCTTGCAGTGAGAGAGCAGGGGACTTAGAGACAGCAGTAAGCACTGACAGAACCAGAACCTGTCTGCTCGGCTCTGTTTGCTTCTTGGCTGTCTTCTAGTTGTCTTACACCAGCCTTGATTTTATTCCTTATACTAGTTGTCCCACATCTCCAGCAACTCAGCTCACCCCTCAAAGTTTTGATTCAAGAATGTTTTTAGTTGCAAGGCCCTGAGGCCACTAAGGTCTTGAGGGCAGATGATCCCTGTAGAACTGTTTCCTCCCTGCCCCCTCCCCAAACTGTCTGAGCTTTGTGGACTTAGGGAGTTTGTGAGTTTTCTATGAGAATGTTAAAATACTGCTTTACTATCCATGTTGCTGCAAATTGCATATGTTTCTTTTTGAATGCTGAATAATATTCCATTGTGTATATGTACCACAACTTTTTGATCCAGTCATCTATTTTTGGGCATCTGGCTTGTTTCCATATCTTAGCTATCGTAAAGTGCTGCAATATACATAGGGATGCATGTGTCCTTCTGGAAAGCCAGAAGGAAAGAGAAAAATATTGAATGGTTTCACTTATAGGAGGAATATAGGGGAACCAAACAAGAGATCAGGAGGAAAAAAATAACAACAAAACTAGCAGGCAACCAGAAATGAGAGACGTTCAGAGAGGGAGGGGGAGGATAAGGGTTCAAAACGGGGGTTGGGGGGGAAGAGCACAAGAGACTATGGTGACAGTTCACGAGTGAATTGGTGGTGGGTAACCCACAGGGAAAACACAATAATGTAAAAGATACAAATAAAAAAATATATTTTTTAGTGTGTGTGTGTGTATATATATATATACACACACACATATATATATTTTAGTGTGTATATTAAAATACATATTTTTAGTGTGTATGTATATTTTTTTAGTGTGTGTATATATATTTTTTAGTGTATATATATATATACACACACTAAAAAAATGTGTGTGTATATATATATACACACACACACACTAAAAAAATAAAATACTGCTTTTGTTTGAATTAAAAGAAAACATTAGACATATTCTGTATCATCGGATACCTGAGCACTGTGATGTAACTTCAGTGACTCCACCTGTGTTTAGCTTTGTGTTCATGCTGGTGTCAAGTAGAGCCACTTTAAATGTAGAGGATTTTAAGAAAAATCAGGGTAGATTCAACCTGATGCCAGAGGACCACATACATTTAAAAGCCAGACGTCCAAAGAGCAGGCTGATGAAGAAAAGTACCTCAGGAGTTCATGAAGCGAAAGTGCAGGGAAACCCTGTCATCACACGGAATGTGGGCGTAAATGCTTGCTGAGCTCTGGGGCCCCGAAGTCCTAGGTGATCACTGTCCTAGGTGACCAGTGCTGTGTGTCTCCTCATCTGGGAGCAGTGTGGTTTCAGGAGACTGTCACCTAGCATGTTCATTTAGTGTGACTGATCTGATTTTACAGTTTTGGTTGTAACTCTGCATGTGTTTTGGTTTGTGTGGATGAAGGGCACTATGTTTAAGAATTGTGTACCTCATTTTACATTGCTTTCTAAGTAACACACTAAAGAGTAATTAGAGTTAACACTGGGGTATTTGAGGGAACATATTTCTTTTTAAAAAGTGTGCATGTAATTCAAGTTGGACAATTACTGTGTGGAGCTGAAAACACAAGACTGACAATCTTGGCCTCTGTACTGATTTAAGGGAGAATGGAGAGTTTTAAAACAAAAATCTTCTTTAGCTCTAAAAAGACTATGAATCTCTACCCCAAGATTTCATAAGGTTTTGGATGATTTAATAGCACATTTAGGAAACACACGACATAGCCAATTACTTCCTGCTTTTCTCATTCAGGACACTCTCCTATGGAATCCGAGGATTCTTCCTATTTCTGCCATAACCAAGTAACATAATGAACTCTCATAAATCTTTGACTGATTTTCTGAAGTATTAATTCCATTAACTGAAAATATTAAAGAATGTCTTTTTCTTTTAATTCCTCACTGTGCTGGCCCCTCCGGTAATGTGGATTATGAATGCAGCACTTCTTGGGGGATCCCAATATACAGTCCTCTTTGGGAAAAACAACCTTGTCAGCAACATTTTCTCCTTTGGGCATTGATTTCTCTGCATATAGAAGATAATCTGTATCAACACTCAGGGTGATTTCATGCTTGTGGGGAGACCAGGTAACTTGTGGTTTGGCATTAAATGCATGGTCTGTCCTCGAGGCAGGGGTTATAAAACACATTATATAAGGAGGGAACAAATGATACTATGACCAGGTGTGCACCCAGGAGAAGCCCAGTGTTCTCAACTAGGCAACCCCTTTTGTCCTTAGCAAGTCTCCAGAGTAGAACCAATTCCAACTTCTGCAGTTGTGGTAACAGGGTGGTTATTAACTGTTGTCACTGCTCTCTTATTCTAATGGAGTCCATCAGAGATAATCCAAATAATAGATAGTTCATAAATAGTTTGACACTGGCATTGAAATGTGTAGCCGCTTATTCCCTTGCCAATTGACTTTTCTGCTATTTGCTTTAGGATTATGTAAAAAGGAGTCTGCATTCCACAAGTTAGGGTTCCAGTTACCAGTTACCGTGTAGCTCCTCCGCAAAATTTTTCACACCTCCTTCTTCCCATACCAAACTGCTAGTCCAAGTTATCATGAAAGGGATGATGATATGGCCACCGGAAGCTTCTTTGGGTAATGTTTCTGGAAACATTAAGGAAGGAAGGAAGCTTTGAAGAAGGAAGGTCTTAAATGTGATTTTTACTTTCCTAAGAAGATTGATGTGGGTTGATGAGGTCAGACTGCACCTAGCAAAAAAAAATTCTAAGAGGAAATTGGGCTTTTCCAGGCAAACATAAATCTTTCACATCCATTCTTCTCGGCCACCCTAACCCCCTTGATTGGCACAACCCAGAACTTCAGCACATTGTCACCTACCAGTCAGTGCAGTGACTTTACAAATCACTAAATCCAAGCTTGTTTGCTGAGGTCAGGCAGTGCCTCGCTCCAACAGAGTCCTCCACAATCAAAGCCATGGCTGGCCTGCAAGTTAGGATAAATTACTTCTAGCACAGCCGAAAGTAGGTGCTTAAATACTGCTTCTCTTCCTTTGGTTGGCCTTTCCTTTGCTCAAAGCTCCTCCTCTCTCAGGGAAGCCCCTCTTTTCAGGGATCACAAAACTCACCCAAGACTCTCATTCTTTCAGGAAATGTATCAAATCTTTTTCTGCCCCCCACTTCCCGAGCACAACTAGAAAGGGGCAGATAGGGAAAGAGGCAAGTCCAGGTGGGCGATGCCATTTCCCCCTATTGGGAATAAAGCTATTCAGCATCATAAGGCCTTTTCAAACTACACAGCACCTTAAGTATTTTAATTTTCAACACTTAAAATTTGAGATGTAATCAGCATATAACATTATATTTCAGGTATATAACATCAAGATTTAGTATTTGTATATATTGCAGAATGTTCTCAGTAAGTTTAGTTAACATCCATCACCACACAGTTTATTTTTCTGGTAATGAGAATTTTTAAGATCCTGTAAAATATATAGTGAAACACACAGTAAAAAAAGTATTATTAGCTATAGTCACTACGGTCTATCTGCATTTATCTCATTAATTTTGTAGCTGGAAGTTTGGCTTTTTGACCATTTCACCCATTTTTCCTACTCTCCACCCAGCCTCTGGCAACCTCCAGTGTGTTTTCTCTGTAGGTTTGGTTTTTTGTTTATTAGATTTCACATATAAGTGAGATCACATAGTATTTGTCTTTGCCTTATTTCACTTTATAATGGCCTCAAGATCCTCCATGTTGCAAATGGGAATATTTCATTCTTTTTTTTTTATGGTTGAATATTATTTCACCATATGAATTATTTAGATAAATTTATGAATAATATATATTTCAGTTTCTTTATCTGTCATTTTGTCTGATGGACTCTTAGTTTGCTTTCAAGTCTTGGCTATTATATATAATGTTTAAGTGAACATGGGTTGCATGTAATCTTTCCAACTTAGCATTTTCAGTGCCTTCAGATAAATGCCCAGAGATGAAATTACTGGAACATATCATTGTATTTTTACCCTCCCTTGAATATATGCTATTGTCACCTAATATTTTGTTTTGACTTCTTTTACCACCACAAGATATGTTTTATTTTTACCTGTTATTTTACAGAGACAGTTAAAAATAGATCTTTTAAATTGTGTGTACATTTATCAGCTTTTCTGCTCATAGCTTTTTAATTCTTATATTCCTTCTGAGTTTATTTTCTTTCTGAAGTATACCAGGTAGAAATTGCTTTAGTGAAGTTTTGTTCGTGGCCAACTCTGTTTTTGTTTATAAGAAAATATATTTTATTCTCATTCTTAAGTAGCTTCATTGGATGTTCTAATGTTTCAAAGTTTCTCCTCAAACTTTGATCATAGCTATTCTTGTTTTCAGTTGTTGTTTTTTTTGAAAACTACTGTTGTTCTAATTGTTTTTCTTTTGCGACTGCTTTTACAAAATTGTCATTGAGTTTGGCATTCTGCAGTATCACCGCAGTGTATCTAGATGTAGAATGACTTGACTGTGTTTTCTGTACCTTTGATTTGGTGTCTTTCATAAATTCTAAAAAAACTTTGGTTATTATGTTTCAAAACTTCCTTTCTTCCAATCTCATCTCTCGTTCTAGAACTTCCATTGGCCTATGTGCAGTCTTCTTCTTCTTTGTTCCCTGCCTCTTAATATCACTTTAATATTTTCTACCGCTTTATCTCTGTGCTGCATTTTGATCAATTCTTTTCCTTCACAACTCTTACTAATTCAGTAATTGCCTCTTCAACTAAATCTGTGTTTGACCTATCCATCGAGTTTTTAATTTCGGTGATTTCATGTTTTCTAAAAGTTCTCTTTGACTAATTTTCAGATTTTCCTGATCATTTTATAGTCTTTTTTGTCTCTTTATTTTCTATTTTATTATTTAAAAAGTCCATATATAATATTGTATATATAACAATGCTAAGTATTTGATTATTGAAGTTGTAATGCTTCTTGTTCTGGCAACTTGCATTTATGTTGCTTTCACTTGTGTTTTGAGGAATTTTTTGAGAACTTTGATTAATTGCAATATATAGCAACAGTAAGGGCTTAAATTGAGAGCTTTCTTGCAAAGATTTGTATTTTTTCTTTAACATTTTTAAACTTCATTTAAAAGATTTACATCTCTTATGTCCTGGAGTTTAGGGACTGGACTGGCCTAGAACCACACTAGCAACCCTCTGTGTTTGTACTCCTTTGGAACAGGTTCTCTACACTTTCCATGGTCAAAGATGTATTATAAGTTTTATTTGTTCCATTTGTACAGTGCCTTGTTATACTAGGGAGAGGGCCTCTCAGAAGATGAGCCAGGAACAGAAAATTCAACTAATCTTTTTAGGGGATACCCCAGTTCCATGAATCCTCTTAGTTGCAGATAACTTGAGCCTGAGTATATGCTGAACCCTGAAACTACTTTTGGCTGACAGGGTATAAGTTTCTCTAAGCACCCAGCCTTTTACATACTACCTTAGGGTCTTTTTTTACTGTACTTATTACTCTGAGCATATTGGTCAGAGGTGTCTGCATAAACACATGGTGATGTTCGAAGGAGAAAGAAACTGGACACTGTATTTGGGTCTTTAATTCCTTTAAAAGATAGCTTCAGCTAACATTTAGCATTCAACTGATTAAAGGAGAAAAACCAATTATTTTCAATGTGGCTCTTTTCACTTGGATATATTACCACCATTTGCTTTTTGAGACTCAGGTTTGGGTTTTATTTTTCTTTTTATACCTGGTTATGCCTACCAGGGGACATAATTTTCTGCAATTAAATTACCTATTTCCAAATGACTTGGCAGAGATTTGAGTATGGCATTTAGGGATGTGCTTTGAGATAGCATTTGAAATCTCCAGGTAGGCCAGTCCTAATTAGCAAAGCAAGTTTTTTAGTTCAGTTACAGATCCAAACCATGGACTTCAGAGATGTTTTCTGAAAACGGATTCCTTGTCCTGTTTCTAATCATTGGTGTTGCATCTCCCTTCACGCTATTGGTGAGCAGCTGCTGTAATTACACAAGAGTCCAACAAGGGTGTGAGTGTTCTGCCTCATCAGGATGAGAGCACTGGAAGACCTATGTGAGGTAGTCAGCTTTCCCAGTGACTAGTGGTAAGGAAGGTCTTGGAATGTGAAACATGTCCGAAATTTCTCTTTTCAAAAATAACCTTTCAAGACAGTCAAAATTTCTTAGGGCAATTACAGAGCCATTTGTTTGAACAAACTGGTTGAGTTGTGGAAGGCTGGGTATCTGTTCACTGCTCAGCTGCGTAAGGACACGCCAGTGAAGAACCTATTACCTGCCTTTCGTTTTCTCTCCAGAGACTGCACCATTTGAATCTTGCCTAGTGTTCTGATGCTCTTGCTTGTACAACAGAACAAAATCTACAAAGAATTAGGTAGGCCACCTGCCTTGACCTCACAAATGAGAGGAAGTAAGAAACCACCAGGGGACTCTGAAGTCTTTGCTATCGAAGAATGAAAAATAATTCAGATTGGTAGAAATATAATGCTGAGTGGGTGAACAGCAAAGGGCACATCGGTTTTTAGGGTCATTGCATGCTTCCTAAAACTCAACATACAGAGACACTTTCAAACACAAGGAGGTCCTCTGCTGGTTCTCTCTGGGGACGTGAAGGCAAGGGTGACAAATTCTTATGTTTTGGAAAGCTCCTAAAAAAAACTTCACCTCCTATAGACTTCTAATAAGAAAGAAAAATCTGAATTATGGTATGTCTTAATACAGTAAGATTGCTTAAAGTAGAAATGATTTTCCCAGCTTGAGAATATACAAAACCTAGCAAGCAGGCTAGTTCTTAGGAGTGTGCCTGATGAAGGAATGAGTACAGGTGTCAGACTTGAGCTGACTCTGTGTAAACTTACAGCTCTGTAGTTATGGACCCATGCAGCATACTCTGGAGCTGGACATCTCTCTGGGAAGACAGTAGTTAACTTATTCATACAGAGATAGACATTACTAATAAGTTTCATGGGTTTCCTCCCATTTTAACTGGGCTAATCTTTTAGTCAAGGAGTGAGGCTGCTGGTGTGTAATAGGAGGTCTATTTACTGGATGGGGAAGGCTACCTTTTGAAGAAGGGGTGGAGTGTGCTAGGTGATTTTTAGAGCTGGGAGGCTTTTCCTGTGACATTGGAAGCATCCACAGCCGGTAATGCTCACGAAGAAATAGGCAGGACTCACGGTGGACTTGACCCAGCTTTCTTGATGCAGCTTTGTATTTTCAGGGCAGAGAACCTGTGGAATTCTTCTCTGCAGTCTTCATTTCTGACTCAATGTCTGGTGCGGGGTAGGAGCTCTATGCAAACTGACTGTCGATGGATGTCAGCTCAGGACCTGCCACTGGGGGTACGGGGCCCAAGGGGAAGAAGAAAGAGGCATACAGATGGGTACTGGCAGGCAGGACTGGTGTGCTGCCAGCAGAATTGTCTTACTCTTTCTTTGCACTGTATCCTTTGTCCTTCTCGATTCTGGCTTTCCTTATGTGAAAAAGTGGCTTTCTTCTTGCTCCCACAGACTTGGGCCTCTGCTCCACCCCAGGTCCTCACCTTTGGTCCAGAAGCCTGGGGACTGTTGGCTTGGGCTCAGATACAGTGAGTGCACCTCTTTTTTTCCTGTGTGCCCTTGAGAAGCTATTGGGTCAGAACTCTGAACAGCCTCTCTTCTCCCTGCACATCTTAAGACATGCCTGTGCCTTTCTCTTCTTTGGATTGATCCTGGACACTGCTAGGAGCTTCATCCCATCCAGGAGGCTCTTGATGTGTCCTTTAGCCCCTGCTACCACAATGGCTGATCTCTAGATAGATAGCAGTTGTATTGTTCTGGAGAAGAAACGTTAGATGCCTTTAAATGACAGGGAGGAGAGGGGGGAAACGTCGCTGTTTTAACTTGGATGTAGAGTGGTTTGGCTCATGTCTGATAGCTATTCCATTATATATCTGTAATTTAAGTAAACATCCTTGGAGGGATTAATCAAGAAGGGATAAAAGTTAGTCATCCATCTTGGGTACCAGGCAAATTTTGTGTATACCTGCAGGGTAAAGTTCAAGGTGACTGCTCAAAAACCAAATGTTTCTTCATCTGGAAGAGGGAGGGAAGTTCTGGTTATATTGAGTTGTAGCAGCATCAGGTAAAGTGGTTGTTCTGATTGCAGTGAGGACCCTCAAAAGTGTTCTTCCCTGTGTTCCTGTCACTGCTAAAAATCTGCATCTGTGTCATTTGCATCCCTGGTGATCTTTCTACCTGGGGACAGGAGCACCCAGTATGAAATCTGGGTCTTGTGCCTGGTTTGTGACTGCGTAAGGTTACTGAGCCCACAGAAACCTCTTTAAAAGACTGGTCCCCCACCTAAAACCTCTTGTATGCTGTAAAAGCCTCTTATCACAAATGACTACAACATCAGTTATAATGACACCCTTCTGTGTTCATTCGTTAAGTGATGCCACAGTTCTGCCCGCCATTGGCAGCCCTCCTGGACTAGACCACTTTTGTTAATCACACGGATGTTGTGAGTATTATGTTCACAAGTGGATGTAGAGAAGATATTTTGATTGAAGTACAAATCCTCACCACACGAGCGACCGCTGCCTAGCAAAAATATTTTAAGCAGTTATATTCAGTGTGATCTGGAGTTTCATTAATCTCAGGGATTATGCTGCCAGCATATTAGTGAAATGCTGTGGTTTCTGTATGTGCCCCTAATCATATCAACTTTTTATGAAAGAACTTTTGACACAAAGCCATGCCATAGAATGTTTCAATATAAAAGTAGTTGATTGGAATTTGCGTTTCTGAATTCATTTCATCTCATATGCTTTTATGTCGTAGCTTTCTTATTGCTGTCAGCATGAATGTGCTTCAAATAGCTTTCAGTTCTAATCTTGTGGTTCTGCTCCCTGAAGATAAGCAGCAGTGGCTTATTCTTCTATGGATTACTAACAGGTCTAAATGGCCCCCTTAGTTGTGCTGGCACGCCCAAGTGAGAAGAGATGGGGAAGAGGGAGAGGAAAAAAAAAAGAATGATATGTGAAATATGGAGAAGGGAGAAGAAATATTTTGGGAAGGTGATATAGGCCATGAGTTACCTCAGGGCTGTTTGTCTCCTGCATCAAAGTTTATAAGCCGAGAGTAAGAAAGGGACCCTCTGCAGCCCCCCCCCCCCAAAGAACGTGTGTGTGTGTGTGTCCAGTGGGTGTCATGCTTCTCCTTGAGCTTAGTGATCAAGGACAGTAGTGTTGTCTGAACCCAGGGCAACCAGAGAGCTGGCAAACCTGAGTCTTCAGCCAATTTTTTATGTGATGTGAAGAGTCACACAAAATTTTTCCAGCCTAAGGCAAAGGACATCTGCCCAGCAAAATCCTTGAGGATGAGAGCTAAAACAGATGAGAGGTCAGAAAATATTGATGATGAAACTACTTCTTGCAATGAAAGAGACATCTCAAAAAAAAAAAAATTCCACAGTAGTAGAGAATCTTCCAGTAGATGGTACTCTCATACATTATTATGGTCTCATCTTTGTGCTGGTGGTGAGAGGTGGGATGGGGTGGTAAGAACCGAGACTAGGAGAGGGGAAGTGATGTGCCCAAAGCCACATAGTGGGTGTCTGTCTGAGCAACGTCGTGTGTCTATTGTTAGGTTCCCTCTTCAGAAACAGAATCACAGGGAAGTCAGTCACATTGCATAGAATCACATAACAGAGCAGACGCATATTTGCTTCATTACATCAAAAGAAAGAGCCACAGCTAGAATGGAGTTCCTCTTTTTGAGGTCTTGAAAACTTACCTTTTCCAGGGTTGACTCAGACTTTGTGTGCACAGCAAATGAAAACAATTCTAGGTGGTGCTCAGGCTGCCTGGTACAGACTGATGCCTGAAATCTGGATGAAGTGGATTCAACATCCAGGTACCACTGATAATCATTTGGGCAAAGGGAAATGGACTTAGAAAAGTACAAGGGCTAATGACAAACAGGTCATGATCCATGTGGTCTTGCTCCAGGGAAGGGGTCAAATACTGCTTGAATTTCTTAGCCCCTGGCACCTCCATGATGCCACACAAAGCCCCACATTTTGGCAGCCTCTTCTTTGCTGCAGACGGAAATGGACTCATTGACAACTACATACGAAGAAGGAGAAAGTCTTCACAACTCTTTTAGAGCTACTTAGTGAGGAGAGTTACTGCTAAAGAAGGACAACTTGTTTCCATCTTTCAGATGTGCGTTTTCTTAACTGCACTTGGCCCTGCCCCATTAGATTAGCCGTCCTCTCTCTGTAACTTATTGAAGGAACTGCTGGGGCTCTGCATCACTGCTCCTTGGCAGGCGGTTCAGTAGCACACTCTTAGCAGATGTCAAGCCAGGACACTGAGGCTTAGAATTATAGTCATGCAAAACTCCTTAGCTCTGTGCACTGATTCTTTTATTTATTACTTAAAAGTTTTTCTATGATATTTTCCCTTGTATTGACAGAACCAAAAGCAATTATAGGTCACTTGACTGCTTATTTATATTTTTATGGTTCTTTTCTTTATTGGGTTCTAGAGTTCTGTGATTTAAATGGCTCAAGTGTTTTCAATTCTATGCATATCTGGGTTCTTTACTCTTTAGCTAAGTTTCCTAAGACTTAAAAGATCTTAGGGATTGGTATTCAGGAAGGTTGAAGGTTTTCTACTAGATTGTGAAGTGCACAGTAGCCCTGCTAAATTGGGGCTCCTTGGTCAATATAATGTGGTTCATAGATGCACATCATTGATAATCACTGATCTTAGTGCCTTCCCCAGCTCCCCTCCCCTTTTAACTTTAGATGCTAGAAAGTGAGTCAGTATAGCCAGCATAAATCTTTCTCATTTCAAAGTCATGACTAGAAATTGTGGTTTATTTCTCCTGCCTTTGAGAAATTCTCAGAACATGCAAACTGGGTAGGTCTCAAGAGCATCAGAAACAGCAAGTCAGGGGCCTCCCTGGTGGCGCAGCAGTTAAGTGCTGTGCTGTGGAGCTGTCAGCAGCAGTGATGCGAGTTCGACGCCCGGCCGGGGAGATTCTCACATGGTACAGCAGACCTGTCCTGCCTCGCCCGCTGCTCCCCTCAGCAGTGTATTTCTGTTGACCTGCCTGTTCTGCTCCCCACTCTGTCTCTGGTGAACCCTCTTGCCGCCCCACGCCTCTGGCCTGTACCACAGCTTGTATGTATAAATAAATAAATCTTAAAAAAAAAAAAAAAGAAACAGCAAGTCAAAATGCATTCCGGTGTTGGTCTGCAAGGTGGAGTTCAAAATGCATCACTGCAGATGAACGGAACTTCTTGGGTCATTGGTTCCAATCAGCTTTGGCTTTTTGTGGAGTGCTAGTCTTTGTTAGGCTGACTGAGAAGAGGAGGTTGGGAAGATGCCCTGTGACCCCTCACAGTGCTTTTGGTTTCCATGTCAAGAGGCAGGGATGGAATGGGAGTAAGCTCACAGTAAAACTTTATTCAACAAATATTTATTGAATGCCTGCTAGGTGCAGGCGTTAGAGGTAAAGCAATAAACAAAAACCAGCCCCTGCTCTCTAGGGCATGTGTTACACTGAGGAAAAAGGGAAAACAATTCAGCCAATATGGACCTGGGGGTGATAGTGCGTGCAGAAATAGGTGCGTGGGTGGGTGAATAGTGGGAAAGATGGAGAAGAAGCGAGAAGCAAGCATGGAAAGGAGCTAGGGAGAGCTGGTGCTGCTGCTTGGTCATTTGTGTTCAGGAAAGGCCTCTCTGATGAGGGAACATTTGAGGAGCTTGTGCAAGGACCGGAGAGTTGTTAACTGGGCAGAGGAACCTGAGGGTGGAGTCAGCCCCTTCCTGCAGCTCTTCCAGGAAGGCCTAATCTGTTTTCCTTACTGAATCTGATTTATTAGCTGAACGTTACTTTTACCAGAGGTTTATGAAGTAGTTAAAATTAAATGAGAATTATGCACATAATGTGCTTTATTAGAACAGTTGTTGTTAAGCACAAAATTCATATTTCTATTATGTAGAATTCTGATTTTTCAGAAAACCACAAAAAGGATTCCAACCTACCAAACTCTTTATTGCTTCTAAGGTATTTGTAGCACAGAAAACAATTCCTTTGGGGCTCTGAGTGCCACATAAATGTAGAGTTGTTTCACTGCCCCTGCAATTCAGATAACTAGAGAATGTTCATCTGAAATAAAAGCAGGTTTGCTTTGGAATAGATTTGAATCAATGATATAACTTGAAATTATGCCAGCAACCCCATTCGCTCATAGTGTATGATATGGCAGAGGGAAAAATTGTTATAGAGGCAAAGGAATGCACTGGCTTTGCATTAGTGAAATCTGGAAACATGCCAAGATCCGTGTAGAAACCAAATAGTTAATCTGTGTTATCAGTTACTTTCTACCAGCCCAGAGTTACCTGAACAAGATCTTCAGGGTTAGCCTGCTGGAATAAATAGTAGTGAAGTAGGTAAGGTTAAGAACATGCTAAATCAAGGAGAGGATGACTTAATATTTATAAACCAAAGTTATTTGGGAATCAAGGAAAATATGGCAAGAATCAGCTCTTCTAAATAGATTCCAAGGGTTCCTTTTACTATCAGATCTTAAGATGCATTTTATAAATTTAGAGGGTTTAGGTTAAATGGTTATTGTTTTGTGCATATTTTAAACTATTTCTATAAAAGTTTAAAGCATTTTACAGAAAGGAATTCGAAACATCAGAAATCAAATAAAAGATAAGGCACTAAGATATGGAGCTTATATCATTTTTGGGGGTGCCACCTCCCTGTCACTTCTTGGTCCCCCTTCCACAGACACACACACACTCTCTCTCTCTCTCTCTCTCTCTCTCTCTCTCTCTCTCTCTCTCTCTCTCTCTCTCTCTCTCTCCATCTTGGACTGAGTGAGGTACTCTTCCTCTCAGCATTCAAGGTATCCTCATGGACACTTGTTAATTCAGTGTCTGTTGCTTTCTGGGAAGCTGTCTCTGTCCCTGAGATCAGAATTGCCAGCATTTTGCAGGATGTTTGACGTGTAATGGGGGTTCCATGTGTGTTTCTTGATGAATGAATGAGTCATTAGATTTATACCTGGTTATGAACTTCCTGGTAACCCAAGCAAAAAGAAAAATACATTGATTACACTGTTCTCATCTGCATTTAAGATGAAACAGATAGTGCTTCAGAAGATCCAGTTATATTTTCTTGGTGCTAAATTCCTGAATGTATCTGATGGAACATGGTACAAAGACAGTGAGGTTCAAGAAGTAATGTTTCAAATGTAATGAGCTGCTCTTATACTGCAGTAAATGCAAGAATTCGCATTTCCCTCCCTCCCTTTGGGAGAGCCTTGCAGCCAGAGACCAGCTCCAGCACCTGGAGAATCTGGTCTTCACTCATTTCTGAGAGTCCCAGTTACAGTGTCACTTTCTCAGATGTCAGTGGGTCACAAGACGGCTTCTTTTATGTCACTGCATTTTATTTTCACGATTGCAACTAACAGATATTCTCATGGAAGATTTTATTGTGCTCAAAGGCTGAGGCATTAAGTGAAGCATGTGAATTAAAGGAGAGCATCCATTAGAAAACGAATTGTGAAGAGGCTGCAGTACATTTAAAACTTCAGTACACACAGCGGGGTGTGGGGCGCCCAGATTCTGCAGAAAAATTTGCCCCTGCTTTTGGAAGCTTTTGGAAGCTGTAAGCTTTTGGAAGAAAGCATTATTTTTGTGGAAACAAATAAGAGTCATCAGAATATAGGTGAGAATAAATGAATGGCTATTTGTTTAATTAAAAAATTAACACAGCTTTTTTTTTTTATGAGGAGGGAATAGTGTTAGCAGTTTATAGATAGTTGCTGAAGGAAAAAAGATAGATTGATTTTTGTTGTGTATGTATGGACTCCGCAGAGGACAATTATAAACGCATTGATCCTTTAAGTAACAATTATTATTTAAACTTTTTAAAGGACATATTTTTTCCTAAGTGGGACAGTTAGTAGAGAAAAACATGGAGTGTTCTGAATCACAAGGCAGTTAACTCAAGGTCTGTGGCTTTCTCCTATAAGTGTAGAAAACAGATGCTTATTTAGCATTTACTGTTCCAGGCCTCTTGTATTATAGTTCTATATATTTTTCTTCTTTCGGAACTCTTATAGTAATCTTGTGAGTCAAAGAAGAGGAAACTGAATTAGTGAGATTAAGTTATTCATTATGATCATGCAGTTAGTATGTATTTCAAAGCCAGGACTGAATCCACTTAATTTTCTTCCAAAGCTCAGGCTGGTGCTTTATTTTAAAAATGCTCTAGTGACTTGCCATTCGCATGAAAGGGA
The DNA here is from genome assembly GCA_004024925.1 of Scalopus aquaticus. Lineage (NCBI taxonomy): Eukaryota > Metazoa > Chordata > Mammalia > Eulipotyphla > Talpidae > Scalopus > Scalopus aquaticus. The sequence continues at coordinate 22,342 of PVIJ01009499.1, read as the reverse complement.
CCCACAGGGTCTCAGAGCTACTGCATGGGGTTCATTTAAGAGCACATTATCTGTATATACATAAATATGTTTTATAGATATATACGTACGTCTATATTTCAAAATTATGTAACCATTTTTGGATTTCTCATTAACAATTTATTTAAGAGTATTACAGTTAGAATATGAACTCCACAAGACAAGGGATTTTTTGGTGTACTTTGTGTGATACAACTCAAATGCCTGGAACCAAGCTCAGCATAGCAGATGTTCAATAAGTATTTGTGCATGCAAGAGTGAAATAATCATTGTAGTTCTTTATGTCATGCTTTAGTCTCCTGTCTATTAATAGACATTTAAATTGTTTCCATTTTTTTCTTAAACCCTGCTTATCTATGCTACAAATAAGTCCTTTTACTTCCATATTTGTATTTTATAAAAAATATTCTATTATCTCACTGTAATAGATTCCTGGAAGTAGGATTAGTGGGTCCAAGGCATACATATTTGTGATTTCCATGCAGCCTTTCTGCTGGCGGTCTGGCACAAGTATCAGTGCACTTTCTCCACTCTTTCAAACGGCGAGTAAGATTATCTGTATCACCTTAACCCAGCTGACATTAGAGGTTAACACATCAGACTTTTTGCTCTTTCAAAACACCGTTAAAGTCCAGAATTTGGAAGACTTCTTCCTTTCTCTGTGTTTCTCTTTATCCTGCTTGGAAGCTAGGATGATTTACTGTGACTTCCTTGCTTCTGAGTTAAGAGAATATGTGTGATAATATTCAGTAAAATTAGTGTTTTTTTGTTTTTTTTTTTAAAAAGTTATGCATACAAGAATTTGGGAACAGGCCAGAAGTGCGGGCGGTGAGAGAATGCACCAGAGACAGAGTGGGGAGCAGAACAGGTGGACCTACTAAAATACACTGCTGAGAGGAGCAGCAGGCAAGACAGGAAAGGTCTGCTGCGCAGTGTGGGTTAGCTCCCAGGCCTGTGATCGAATTCATGCTTCAGTGCTGCAGTGGCTGCAGATAGCTTCTTAGTGCTGAGATTTAACCCTTTGCACCACCGGGGAGGCCCTAGTGTTTATTTTAAACCCAGGTTACCATTTCTTTGCTACTCTCTGCACACCTAGGGATTCTGTCTCTTGTAATTAGTTGTTATGTGCCTAGGGAGAAAAAAAAATTAATCTAGAATTAGTTGTCCATCTTCAGCAGGTGAGATCTGTCCATTTGCTGAGAAACCATGGATACATTTTTAACCCATATTTAACCTCTGTGGGAATGATCTGCTCTTGGGAACTTGTGGTCTCTTATTCCAGGCCCAGCCAGCCTTGTGAATCAGTGAGACTCCAGAGCATATTCATGATGGCATTTAAGGATGTAGAGAAGCAGTTGATCTTGATCTTCGTCCCATAACAGGTGCAGATGGGCAAATCCACATGTGACCAATAGATCTTTCTGTAGAAAATAACATGAAGTGTACTGACTCACTGCTGGCCTTTTAAAGGGGTCTTCAGCAGAGAAATGTCAGTAACTCACAGAAACATACTGAGCATTCCCCCAAAACAACATCAGTAGCATTGTATTTTCTGAAGTAGCATTCATTCTCTTTTCTTTTATTCTCCCATAAAAACGGCCTAAGCCAGTATACTTGACTTTTTGCTTTGGTTATGAGAAAGTTGAGAACCAATATAAATTCTAATGACTCCTTCCTGCATTTCTTCAGTGAACATAGATGGAGTCCTGCTACGTGTCAAGTGAAAGTGCTGGTGATTCTGAGCTGTGTCAGCCTTCCAGCAAAGGGGCTCCAGGTCCGGCTCGAAAAGAATGACTGCTAGCCTCCTCCGGCCCCTTGCTAGAGGCTTGCTCTGTGCTGGGCGAGCCCCCTTTTCCCATGGAACATAACCCTTTTCACCAAACTTATTAGCACTAGAAAGGAGGCAGCTCATTTTCCTCTCAGGTGTAGACAAAGGCCACTCTTGTCCAAGAGTGAAGGGCCTTTGGTGACTTGATTACCACGTAGCCTGGCCTGTGCCGATTTTCAGATGAAGACCATCAGATATAATCTGCCGCCTCATTAGGTTGACACTGTTCCTGCCCCTTCTTGTAATAATGGCACTGCAGCACTTAAGAATCTTAGGTAAGTGGTGTAAGCATACACTGCAGAAGTAACCCAGGGTCAACAGCAATAGATGCTCAAAAAGCAATTGTTTTCTCATTCTCCGCTCTGTTTAAAATACAGCAAGCAAAGAAATATAATAATTGGGCAGGCTTAAATATTAGGAGAGTAGAACTTGCAGCAATATAGCTTCTTCTGATTTGAACCTGGAGTTTTTCAAGATCAAGGGAATAGTGAAATATGTTGAATAATTGCCCTGGACTTCCAGATGAGAGCTCATTTATTCTAGAGAGGGCAGAGAGGGGCCCTGAAATATTTGAGGATATAGAAAATGGGGACAGTATTTATAAATTCTTCTCCTTTTCTAGTGTAAGCAGGAGATATAAGTCTTACTGATTCAAGGGGAAATTAGGTTATACAAATAACTTCCTGAGTAGAGTGGGAAAGCAGAGGAACCTTATCTCTTGTTTTTGATAGCAGGCAGTGGGAGGGTAGGGAGGAAATTTCCCTCTGCCCCTCTAGTCTCTTTTTGGGCTAATTGAGCAATCTGATACCAGACAGATTAGTGGGGGTAAAAGAACAAGTGTAATGACATATGTATAGAGAATCTACATGTCTGCAAATTCTGGAGTAAATGGGGCAAAATGATTTATATTCGGAGCTAAAGAAAGGGATAAGAGCCTGGGGTTTCAAAAGACAGGACAGGGACTGTGACAAAAATCATATGTTCTATAACTGGATTTTTGCCCTGCCATATAGACAGGTTTCTCTGACAGAGTTATCTCCAGAAATAACCTTTCGAAGTCTAGATAATTCCACCAGTCTTCATTCTTGTAGGTAGTTCAGGTAATGCTCAAAGTTTCTCTTAGTGTCCACAAAACCTCGATTGGCCTCAATCTGAAATAGTTTACCTGCCATGGTGACACGTCTTGTAGACATCTTGAGGAGGCCTGTCTGGACATCTGGGGAGGCCTATTCTTTGACAGTTATTTTCTTTATTGAAATTGGAATCCAGAAATTGTTTTGGAGGGGCTGATGCCAGGCTGGACATGATTTTACAAAGCACACAGTCCGCTTCAGAGAACGACATGGATGTGATGCCCTGAGTGTTCTATTTGGTGGGTTATAAGGCTGCGACGGGGCCGGCCTGTCCACGAGGCTAACACCATCTTCTTACACCGAGCTGGGAAAACTAAGGTGGTGGGAGCGACACACAGGGCGTGGGGCTTTCTTTTTTTTTTTTTTTTTTTTAAAGATTTATTTATTTATACATACAAGCGGGGTACAGACCAGAGGTGTGGGGGGCGAGAGGGTTCACCAGAGACAGAGCGGGGAGCAGAACAGGCAGATCAGAAATACACTGCTGAGGGGAGCAGCGGGTGAGGCAGGAGAGGTCTGCCGCGCCATGTGGGATTCTCCCCAGCTGGGCGTCGAACTCGCATCACCGCTGCCGGCAGCTCCACAGCGCAGCGCTTAACCGCTGTGCCACCAGGGAGGCCCCATGGGGCTTTCTTAAAGAACCAAATGCTGGGGTGGGGGGCGTCTTAACAAACAGAACTTTCTGAAAATGTCAGGATGGAGAGACTTCTTTCTGTCCCTGTGATTCGTTGACATAAATTAGCACCATTTCTCTGATAAGTGAGGCCAGAGAAGGTAAGTGGGAGAAGTCCGATAAAGATGGAATTTGATAGGGACCCAGTGGAGGACTTCCAGGGTGCAGACAGCTGAACCTTTCACTTTCTCAAACTCAGCTGGATCTCACATGACCTGCTGGGTTGCCAAGGCCAGGTCTCTCCCATATGCTTGGGTTTAAATAACTTCTGTAAACTCGTTCTTGCTTTAGAATACTTCTGTAGTGTTGGATTTTTTTCCCCATAATGTTTGAATAGAAGTTTTCCCTAACAGTGATGCTTGGATGACCCAGAAAATAAATGCTCATTTTGAATCACTAGCAGGTCAGCCTGGTGAATTTCACAAAATCCAGCATCCAGGAATTCTCCATTCTTGAGTCTGCTCTTCTCCAGAGAACACTTTGTGCCAGTCACCCTCTTTGATCACTGGGTAGGCATAAAAGACAAGAAAAAGTTGCAGCTTGAAAAAATAAACTTATGTGAGAAAGGGTGGGGTCAAAACATAAAGAAAATGAGACTCTAGATTTCCTGTCAGGAAATTTTCATTTATGTCGCAAACATTTACTCAGTGGCTGTGTGCTCTTAGGTTTGGGTGGAGAGCAGTAGACTTTACTCCATGGGGCTTACCTTCCAGGATGGGGAGCAAACAAATAAGCAAAGGAAATCATATCAGGTAGAGATAAGTGATGAAAACTAGAATAAAGTAGAGCCAGGAGAAAGGGTCTGGAGGATAGTGCTGTTTTAGAAAAGCTGCTCAGAGGAAGCCTTTCGGAATAAGTGACATTTGGGCTGAGATCTGAGTGAATTCAGAGCATAGCCCGGTGACTTCCTGGGGGTGTGTCTGAAGGGTGCTGGTGGAGGCGGGAACATTCTGGGAAACGGAGTAGCACTCGGGAGGGTCTTGGGCAGGGTCAGTATACTTAGTGCCTGCTCACGAAGAAGGTGGAGAGGAGATGGGAGCCACCAGGCTTCACACGTCGCTCAGCCGCGAAAGGAAGCGGTCTTCCTCTAGTTTGTACTGCTTCTAACCTACCGCTTCTGATTAAGCACCTTAATATGACCCATCAGGTAACGAACCTCTTGAAAACGTTGTGGAACATGTTTGCTGGCTTAATTGCACAGACATGTTAGTGTTGACAGATCATCAATTACAGAAATTTTGAGGGAATGTGCAAAAGAATTTGGAACTTCTGCAGTTTAAGTCTATCACTAGGAACCTCATTTTACTTAACTGTCGTATTTTAAATGAATAAATAAAGCAATTAGAGGCTTTTTGTCAGTTTACTATTTGAATAGCAATAGATGAATATGATGAAAATTCAGACATACTACAAAAATATTTAGAGAAAATCTCAGAACTTCTATCTTGAAGCAATTACTATTAACAAATTCCTGGCTATCATAAGAACATAATGCCTTCACCCCTATAAAAATCAGTGATTGCTGACTGCACCCATTATTTCTGTTTTAGAGATCCTGTGCTCTTCCATATCAGTAAACATGGACATACATTCCTACATTGGCAGCATTAAGAATTTTGTATCTTTGCTGTAACAATGCTGTGATGAAATCCTGGAACATTTTTCTCTTTGCACATTTTTAAGTGTATCTTTAGGAAAAATTGCTAGGAGTGGTTGATAGTTGAAGGAGAAATGTGTATTTTAAATTTTTATTGTTCATAGCCTTATTACATCAGTTTCCCTCCCTTTCCACCCCTGCCCCCTGGTTGAGAGTCTCTTTTCTCACCAACACTGTGTGTTTGCAACATAAATGAAAAATGCAGTTTGTTTGCATGGTCTATATTTTGTTCAAGGAATGTTCTCTGTTTGATTGTGATTCCTTGAAATTTATTGAAACTTCTTGGAAACCAAGTACAGGGGTAACTTTATAAATGCTACCATGTGCTTTGACAAATGTGAATTGTATGTTGGGATAAAGACTTTATATTTTTGTTACTCTTGCTGACAAAGTTGTTTGCATTATCTGTGACCCTACTGGTTTATGTCTACATGTTTTCTCAGACCATTAGTTTCAGAAGAGAATTTCTATCACTCTAGTTTGTTCCATTTGTCCTTATAGTTGGGAGCTCTCACTTTATATTTTTGTGTAGGAAGGTTATAGTTATTTCTTCTTGGTGCATTGTAGGCTTGAGTTCTTCCTTTTTCTCCCTGCTGTTAGTGTTGCGACATCAGCTTTTCCCCCAGTTAGTGTTAGGTGTATTCATTTTCATTTCTTATTCTTTATTTTTTACATTTTGTTCTGTCCTAGAAATGCCTCTTGAAAATTATGTGAGTCAGATTTGTAAAACCATTCAGCATTTCGTAGTCTAATAAATTTAATGTTTACAATTTTGAGTTGACATAATTTCAATGTATGTTTTATATTTGTTATATAAAATATTTTCATATTTTGCTATTTAAAAAATCCCCTCCTGTTGAATCAACTAAGAATCAACTTTTCTCTTAGTCTTCTTTACCCACCTGTCGACTTAACTGGGAGCTGATTCGGTTCTCTAGGACCACTGTAAGAAAGTGCCACCTACAGGGTGCTTAAAACAACAGATTGTCTCCCAGCTCTGGAGGATTCAGGTTTGTAATGAGGTGTCAGCAGGGGCATGCTCCCTCAAAAACTTGTTGGAGAATCCTTCCTTTGGTTACCTTAGCTTCTGCTGGTTTGCTGGCACTTCCGGCACTCCTCCATCTATAACACTCCACACCCGCCTTCTCTGCCATGTGATGTTCTCCCATGGGGGTTGTTTTGTGTGATTTCTCCTTAGCTTTATTATTTCCTTCCTTCTGCTTGTTTTGGGTTTGTGTTGCTATTGTTTTTCTTTATTTTTGAGGTAGGCACTTAGATTATTGTTTTGAGATACTTCTTTCTAATGGTTGGAGTTATTACTGTAAATTTCCTTCTCAGCATAGCTTAAAAACTGTATTCCACATATTTTGATATATTTTCATTTTAGTTCAGGTAAGTATCTTTTAAAAATTTTGAAGACTTTTTCTTTGACCCGTGAGTTATTTATAAGTGCATCGTTTTCTGGTATTTCAAGAATTTCCTGTTATCTTTCTGCTACTGATTTTTTTAAGCTTGGTTCATTGTAGCTGGAGAATATACTCAGAATGTGGTTCTTATAAATTTGTGTATAGTCCGTGTTGTGGTCACTCTTGTCGTATAGCCCAAGTTAGGTCTGTGTTCCATGGACATTTGAAAAGAATGTGTATTCTGCTGTTCTGGGGTGGTTCATTCTATTTGATTTTGCTGGTTGCTTGTATTGTCCTTTTTTTTTTTTTTTTAAACATTTTTTTTTTTTTTAATTTATACATACAAGCTGGGGTACAGGCCAGAGACGTGGGGCGGCGAGAGGGTTCACCAGAGACAGAGTGGGGAGCAGAACAGGCAGATCAGACAGAGTGGGGAGCAGAACAGGCAGATCAGAGGTACACTGCCGAGGGGAGCAGCGGGCGAGGCAGGAGAGGTCCGCCGCACCATGTGGGATTCTCCCCGGCCGGGCGTCGAACTCGCGTCGCCGCTGCCAACAGCTCCACAGCGCAGCGCTCAACCACTGCGCCACCGGGGAGGCCCTTGTATTGTCCTTTTATATTCCCTTTCCTTGCTCATATACTGTCTAGTTATTTTATCAATTGTTGAGAGAGGGTTCATGTATTTTTATTTTTAAAGATTTATTTTCATTCATATATGCGTACAGAAACTGTGGTATAGGCCAGAGGTGGAGGGTAGGGGGTGAGAGGATTCACCAGAGACAGAGTGGGGAGCATAATAGGCAGATATACTGAAGTACACTGCTGAGGGGAGCAGTGGGCAAGGCAGGAGAGGTCTGCTGTGCCATTTGAGAAGCTCCCTGGCTGGGGATCGAACTCATGCTGCAGTGGCTGGTGATAGCTTGATAGCGCTGAGACTTTAACCCTATGCCACTAGGGAGGCCCCATCCATGTACTTTTTAACACTATTTATCCCAAGAATATATACTTCCTTTCTGAGCATCTCCTTTTTTTTTTTTTTAAGATTTATTTATACAAGCTGGGGTACAGGCCAGAGGCGTGGGGCGGCGAGAGGGTTCATCAGAGACAGAGTGGGGAGCAGAACAGGCAGATCAGAAGTACACTGCCGAGGGGAGCAGCAGGCGAGGCAGGAGAGGTCTGCCGCACCATGTGGGATTCTCCCGGCTGGGGGTCGAACCCGCACCAGGCGCTGCCGACAGCTCCACAGCGCAGTGCTCAACCACTACGCCACCAGGGAGGCCCCGCATTTCCTTTTTTAAAATAAATATTTTTTGTTTTCAATTGAGGCAATATTGGTTTACAACATGTAATGTTTGTGATGTAGAGGTACAGGATCTCCCCTTCAGGTGCTGTTACCATACCACACCCATCACCAAATTCCCCATCGTCCTCCACCATAGTCCTTTGTGTATAAGGAGCATTTCTTGCTTGACCTTCGAATAGATCGTAATGGTTATGTGGCCCCACTGTATTTTCCTTACATCCTCAACTCTTAAAAGCAGACTACTTTATACATTTGAGCTGCTGTACACAAGCACTGTGAAATAGATCCTAGGGGGAGAGAAGATAGTAGCTTTCTCCTGCATAAGAAAAGAATCTTAACCCACTTTAATTCCCCCTTTGTTTTTCCACACAGCTACTTGGCTAGTGTTATATAAATTTTGGTTCCAACTACTTTTTAAGAATATGAATGCCAGTGAATTTATGATCTAGGCAAAGACATACTGGGTAATGCTGTTCTTGGTTTTCGGGCTGAAAACATGCCCCAAACCTGCAAGATTCTACCGCCAGTTTCAACTATACCATTGGGTTATTTTCGAAATTTGGATCTGAAATTACAAAGTGATGTTTTCATAAATCACACCACCCTCACTCCAAAAGTATGGTCGAGGAAATTAACTGTGGGTGACGAACACTGTATTTTCTAGACCCAGGGATCTTTACCCAGTCATCTCTCTTTGAGAAGCATAAAGACAGTATCATCATAAGATGCAGTAAATAACACCCACCAAGTTTAATTGTTTTTAAATTGCAATTATAACTGATTAAATGCTAAAATGTGAACAGCTGCACAGGAATATTTAACAGATTTCTTGGAGCCCTCTTTTGATGGGACTTTTAAAAGACTATGGAAATACATGATAAGTATTCTTTTATATTCACAGAAGAAAGGGAAAATACCATTCAGAAATGAATGGTTCAGAAATGAAAAAGTTCATTTCTGAAAATTGGCCAGAAATGAATTTTCTGGTTTTTCTGTCTAAGCTGCTCGTTGGAGATCACTCAGCTGGTAGACAGCCTCATGCACAGCCTACCACAGGTACCACAACAAGAGCCCCGATCAGTTCAAATTGGGGGTGAGAGAGGCCTCTGTGGAGGTCATCTGCACTCAGTCTTGAAATATGAATGAAATTCTTTCATTCCGTACATATGATATTAGTCTTCAACTGTGTGCCTGTCACTGTGTGAGAACTGAGATCCCAGGGTGAAAGAAATTCTGACTGGAACTTGTAGTATCATAGTGTTGAGAGAGAGGGCCTGATTCGTGGTTGCAGGGGACGGCACACTGTGACTTAATGAGCCAGAGCCAGCCTGCCACCTGCCACTCTGTATAGTCCACAAGCAGAGAATGCTTTTACAAGGCACAGAGGAAATAGCAATGGGTTTGGGGTCTCCCAGGACAAAGATCCAGTTCCTCTTCTCCTTAACATGCATTAAATGTATGAGCTTTCATATTGTCCACCCTTAATTTTTGTTTTCTTTTGAGATTTAGTTATTCTTTTACCTGTTCTTTTTTTAAAAAGATTTATTTTTATTTATTTATGCATACAAGAACTGGGTGTAGGCCAGAGGTGCCGGAGCGGGGATGAGAGGATTCACCAGAGACAGAGTGGGGAGTAGAATAGGCAGATCTACTGAAATACACTGCTGAGGGGAGCAGTGAGTGAGACAGGAGAGGTCCACCGCGCCATGTGGGAATCTCCCCTGCTGGGCGTCGAACTCATGTTGCAGTGGCTGGAATAGCTTGATAGCACTGAGACTTTAAACCCTGCACCACAAGGGAGGCAGATTTTTACCTGTTCCTTATAGAATGTGATTTCAGTACATCTTCTTGTCAACACCCACTGGTTGTATTTCTCTTTGTCCCTGTGTTTATAAAATAATGTTTCTTAACACTATTTTTTTTTGTGGATGGGGCTTTAGGGGTTCTGAAAATCCCCTAAACCTCCTAAACTGGAAGCAAGCCAATGCACACATGCCTTTTTATGAGAAGGGCACTTGTCTTTTTATCAGATTTTCTGAGGTTCATCATTTAAACATTTTGAGAGACACGGTTTTAATGTGAGTTTCTTAAACCTAAAATCAATGCCTCTGACGCTGACCAGTGTGGAATTAAGCAGAGAGCTGTTGAGTTCCCTTGTACTTGTCCAGGACAAGATTCCCATGGCTTTCTTTATTCATTCATTTGAACGAGTGAGAAACTCCTCTCAAAGTACTTTGTGCTTGGGCCACAGGTGCAGAGTCATTAGGGGATGCCAGAGGACATCTGTCCTCTGCTTAGGAGAACAGAGTCTGAAAGAAGAATTATGTTGCCAACAGTTTATTTGGAAGATGTAAGCGCAGGATAGTGAGGGGAGGAAGAGAGAAGCAGAACAAGGAAGGATGTTCTGCTTTGTCCTGTGCTGGCTAGTGGCTAACAGGCCGTGAAGAATCACGTCTCTCTCCATCTTATTCAGGGCTCAGCACTTCTCCAGGGGTGTTAAGCTGGGCCACGCCTTGAGGAGAGCAGAAAGGCTTAGCTCTGGCTTTATTGCTGTCTTCCTGTCACCTTGTTAAAGCTTTATCCCATGAGGTATTAACCCTTCCTGACTTCAGATTGACCTTTTCCACCCTCAGGAACAGCTCAGTAAACCAGGGCCCACGCTCCTCATTGGGGTGGGCCAGTCAGTACCAAAGTGGAGGAGTGACCCCATGTAAGTGGGATTAACAGTCAAAAGAAAGAGAAGTTAGGGACATACTTTGAAGAAGCTCAGAAGGTGCACAAATTTGTTTCTAGGAAGAGGGGAGGCAGGAGTCTGAAAAGTATAGGTGGAGTTGGGGGCAGAGAGATGGAGACAGAGAAAGCACATGGCAAAGGGAGTAGGATGGGGAATAAGATGGTCTTTGTGAGCTTTGTCTTCATCCTTCCTCCTGTGCATCCACCTGATGGTTATTACACCTCTAGTCTGTGTCAGTGGTGATACAGCAAGGTCAACAAAAGCAGACATGGGCCTTTCTCTCACAGAACTTAGAATCCAGTTTAGAAGCCAGAAATTGAATCACATAATCATATGAGCAAATATAAAATTGCAACAGTAGTAAGTGTTCCTAGGAGAATGAAAGCAGAATGCTTTTGAGAGTTTCTTTTAGACTGAATTAAATATAGTGAGAGAGGTCAGACAAAGCTTTCCAGGCAAAGTGACTCATGAACTGAATATAAAGGGAGGGATGAGTTAGGGCAAAAGGGAAGAGGCATGCTTTCTGGGCCAGGTAACAGGATGTCCAGAGGTTCTGTGGTAGCATGGTATATGTCAAAGTCAGAAAGGAGGACTATGTAATAGGAAGAAAGAGAACACGTGGTTGAAAAGATGGTACAAGGGTCAGACCAGGTTGTGTTAAAAGACTTTTGTCTTTCTCTGAGGAGCAGTAGAACACTTTTGGAGCAATTTAAGTAGACAACCTGTCACCAGGTTACAGATCATTTGGAAGGCTCAAGCAGTATCTCCTTCTCCTCAATCCCCCAACAGAAGACCCTGAACTCTGGCTATTGGAGCAACTCCTAGAAAAACCCAAGTATTAACAACCCAAGAATATGTGAAGGAAAGCAATTCCAGGAAAATTGCTGAAACACATAATAAGCATTAGACACTTTGAGCTGGTCATCATGAAAGACTGTTACATGTTCTAGTCCTAGGAACAGTTCTCAAATGCTACCTAGTTTTTCTAGACATATCTTTTGAGATTTCCTGGCAACACTGTCAGGTGGGGCAAGAAATTCAAGATGCCCTCATGGAAAGTTCTAGAACAATTTAGAATATGGGCCTCCTCATGAGACCCCCCTCCCCCCACCAGTGATCATGTCGGGTGCCAGTCAGGTGAAGGGCTGCTCCCACACAGCCCTGGGCCAAGTACAGGAGGACATGAACTCCCAGTTTCTCTGTGGTTCCCCTGAGGTCTTGACTAAAATTCTTTTTGAGCTTGACTGTGCTCAAGTTTCCAACACCTACTTTGCTTTCAGGAGCTTTCAAGGTAGTGGTGTGATCCAAAAACTCTGCACATTCAAAAAAAACACAAAGCAGAAACCCCACAGGGAAGCAATTTAAGAAAACTTTTATCAGTCCAACTTCCAAGTTACCTTTGGCTTGTGATAAACAGAATAATCCAACTCATTAACCCAGGAGACGTATCTCTGAAGGGCAGCCATTCTGTCTCTTGAAAAGCTTTGAGAGGAATTTCAATTAATTCTCATTTAGCAGGAATTTATTTATATATTGTAATTACCTCCAGTCAGAGCAAAATATCTGCTGCTTCAGTGCAGCAAGAAACCTTCAGATTGGCTAGAGCAGACTTAGCTGATTACAGATTTATGCATATGAACCAACGTGTGTATTTGTGTAAGAGTGTGTTTTTCTAATCAAGTCAGGAGTGATTGTAGTCATGGGTTCTGAGCTCAGGGTAGTTGCAATACTTCCTCTTTTCTTCTGAGTATTTCAAGATGGCTACAAGAACAGACATCCCCCCCTCTTCTCAATGTACAAGAAATGCGGGAATGTCTATATGCACGATTCCTGTGCTTCATGTTCCCTGGCATGCTCTGTACTTACCTTTCTGAACTGGGCAGCTGCATGTGAGAAATTGAATTAATATGTCAAATCTTGGATAGCCCTTCTAAAATTTTTAGGTGTACTCTTGCTTTGCAATTCTAAAGCTAAGAATCTTCCCAGGGAAAATAAATGCAACACTTTACAGTGGGTTTTGGACAAATTGGAAAAATTTAAAAAAGAGTCATAAAAGTGATTAAGGGCTGGATAGAGTGACTGAAAGATTAAAAGAGTGAAATGCAGAACTTTGCCAAACTGCAGATGTGGGTGGAGCAGAGGGTAAAACTTACAGGTTGGCAAAATGCTGGGAAAGGAAGAGGGGCTGTTTCAAGGCTCTTAACCTCTTTCTGGGTCATGGACTGAATGGGGCAATGTGCAGGGAAAGAGGAGGTTCCAGGTTCCCTTCCCCACCCAAGGAAGGCTGGAACTGGGCAGGGAGGGGAAGCTAGAAAAGAAAGGAAGAGAGGAAGGAGGATCAAGGAGGAGACCTGGAGGAGGCACTTGGAGCAGAGAGACGTGTGAAGAAGCTGCGCTCGCTTCTCGGCCTTGGACTTGTACCGGGGCCTTGGGGGAGCATGAAAGGAGACACTTGAAACAGACGTGGGTGAGAGACCCGTGGGGAGGTTCACAACAGCAGCCCTTATCTTGCCTTGGGTTTTGATTTTGCTCTTTCCCTTCCAAAATATCTAGCCCCTTCTGCCCCTTTCCTATGGGTTCCCCCCAGAAGGTGCCTTAGACTTTTGGTAAAATTTCAGGATCAAATGGTTTCACTTATAACAGGAATATAGGGGAGCCAAATAAGAAAGCAACATTCAGCAGGGAAGGAGGGGAGGGGGAGGGCTCAAGAGGGGGGAGGAGTGGAGCACGGAGGACTATGGTGATGGCTCCATGGGTGAAAAGGTGGTGGGTAACTTATGGGGAATACATAATAATGTAAAAGATACGAATAACAAAAATATCTATTATATTAAAAAATAAATAAATAAAAATTATTGAGATTTAAAAAAAAAAAGATTTCAGGATTGGCTCAAGGCCAATCCTGTTTGTAATTACCCACCAGGGGATGTGTAATTTTGGGATACACCATGTGGAAACTATTTTATCTATTTTTTCCCTTCTCTTTATTGCAAATTAATTGTATGAAAGTTAATTTCTACTGAAGGTCTTACGCACTAGAATATGTCTTGGCTTCATGTGGTGGATGGCAGAACCCATTTAGAGTATGCAGGTTTGGGGGTCCCGGGGTATGCCTCAGTTTGCCCTGTAACGGATCCTTTGGCAAATCTAGTAACAGTTCTGAACCCCCTCCTCGCAGACCTGTCTCTTTCTTATCCTCATTCTTGGTTCCAGACATGTGTGATTACCATATGAGTCTGGAATTGCCAGGTCTTTTGGTATTTCAAAATAACTTAGAAGTACAGAAATTTAAAAACTGTATTTTTTTTTATTGTGGTAATGTTGCTTTACTACAACAGCATATGATTTAGAGGTACAGATTTATACCTCTTCAGATGTATGTTACCACAACACCCAAACTACAAAGCCCCCATAATCCTCCACCATAGTCCACTGGGCTCCCTCTCCTCTTTGCCCCCCACCCGTACTCTACCTCTCTAGGAGTCTCAATTCTAAAGTCAGATTTCTAGGTTTTATTTTGACTGTTCCTTTGTTTTCATTTCTCTATATTCCACATTTAAGTGAAATCATCTAGTATATCTTTCCTTCTGATTTATTTTGCTAGTATAATCTCCAGTTCCATCCATGTGGTTGCATGTCGTGAGAAGAAATGCAGATTTTAATGTGGATCTTTCCATTTTTAAAAGAACTATGCTGGGCAAATAAATGCCTGTCTGGGTTGTGGTAGCCTCTACAGTGCTGTAAAACCTTCATCTTTGTTATTGTCTCAGAGTTCGTTGTGTTTGCTTATCTGTTTGTTTTGGCCCCACTTTTTCATGTGGGAGGCTTTCCTCAAGTGTCTGGTGGTTCCTGGCTATAAACTCAGTGAAAAATGCAGGGCTTTCCTGTAGATGATGGATGATGAGTGTATGTGGTATTTCTCTGGGTGTATAATTTTTCCAGAGAATTGTCCTGTCTTCTGGTGAAGGGAGAGAAGGTGCACAGTAGGGATTCAGAAACTGTTTGATTCCATACCTGGATGCTGCCTTATGTAAGATTGTTGCCAATCCCTCGGTTCTCAGTTTCACACCGCATCATGATGTTCCACTTTGCCTGATGCCATTGAATTCAGAGTCTTCTTGTTAATTTCTTCCAAAGGATGAAGACCTTGTCTTCTAAGGGGTTAAATGCCTTGGACAGCAGGACTGGCCAGAGGCTCTGAGATTCTAAATTGGTGACTGCTTTAAAATAACCTCTGTGTTCAACCTGAGATCCACCCATCTTTCTTGCTCTCTGGTATCTAAGGGCTATCTATTATCTAAGGTATAGAAGTCCTCAGGGCTTCTATAGGACAGTGAGCTGGCTTTTTGTTGGTCAAAACAGCTCTGCAAGCTGTTGACAAAGGCAGACACTGTCATTAGCGACAGTAGTCACCATGGAGCCTGGTTTTTATCTTCCCGAGCTCTCTTCTGCAGTTACCTCCTTTGAGTTCTATTTATCTTAGTAAAGAGAAATGTTACAGTGTTAACTATTTTACAGTGTTAGCAGTCTTAGGTAGGGGTCTGTGAAGGGAGGAATGGATGTGTGTATGATCTACCATTTTTGAAAGAACACTTCTTGTTTCCCCATCCAGTTCTCTCTTCAAGATTTAGATACTTTATTTTCTGATCTTTCCAGTTTTCTCTGCTGCTCGTTCCTTTCTCACATTCTACATATTCTTATCTCCCCTTCTAAACCCTAAAGGAAATATCCCTCAACCATTCTTTTTGACCTCAAGTTTCAACACTAAAGAGGAACATGTTGCTCTTTCCAGAGTTTTTAGCTTGCATCTGGCTCTGATCGCCTCCCCCCACTCCCCTGTGTTGCTGCTTGTCTTTGAAGGTCAGTGATCGGTGTAATGACCTGCCTCAGTCCTCCTCAGTCTCATACTCTGGTCTCTGGGGTTTATTGACCTCTCACCTTTCTGATGGCTTCCTTCCTGATTTCAGCTGCTCTTAGCCTACTCTGGCCACCTCTCAGTGTCTTGAGCTTGCTGGTCTTCATCTGATCTCCCTGAAATATGGACCCCCCTCCCCCACCAGAACCTAGCCAAGGCTCTCGCTCTTCTACAACAAACACCTATTTCCTGTGCACAGCTGCGTGTTACCTTTAAGTAGGAATCCAAGGTTCACATCCTGAGCCCTGACCTCCTGCCTTGAATTAGCCCAGCATGTATAAGTACCTGTTGGAGCTACTTACACAAAGGTCCTGCTGCAACCTCAAGTGCACACTACTAAAACCAAATCAGCTTTACCTCCCACAGCCCATTCTCCCTCCTGTGTTGAACATTTTTGTTAATGGTGCCACTGTCTTCCATCTCCTTCAGGTCAATGGCCTGCCAGTCACTTCTTGGCTACCACTTTTTCTCACCACAGAATCTAATCAGTGGCAAAATTCTGTTGCTTTTATTCTCACAGGACCTCAGAATCTGTTTCCTGGCTTCCATTTTTCATTTCCACTACTTTGCCTAGCACCCGTTACCTCTTGCATAAATTATTGCAAAATGTTCTTACTGCTCTCCCTGCCTCTACTTTGTCTTCTTTCTGGTTCATCTTATATACCAGTGACTCCCAAAGGCTGTCTGAGTGAACACAAAATGACCTTGGAGTGTGATTAGTTAGACCTGGGTGGGAGGCAGGAATCAGAATTTTTAAAATTGCTTCACAGTGAATAAAAGAAATTTATTTTATTTTTAAAAAAGATTTATTTATGCATACAAGAACTGGGGTGTAGGCCAGAAGTGTGGGGTGGTGAGAGGATCCCGAGACAGAGCGGGGAGCAGAATAGGCAGACTGACTGAAATACACTGCAGCGGGTGAGCAGAAGAGGTCTGCACCGCCCTGCCCTGGCCGGGGATGGAACTGGTGTTACAGTGGCTGCAGATAGCTTCATAGTGTTGAGTCACCAGGGAGGCCTGAGTAAAAGAAATTTAGAACATTATGAAGTGTATCAATATATATAATCTTAACACAAAAAAGCAATACTATATAGTTTTTATGGATCAGTGTGTATATCTATATGTTTTGTTTTTTTTTAAAGATTTATTTTTGCATACAAGCTGGGGTGCAGGCCAAAGGTATGAGGCAGTGAGAGGGTTCACCAGAGACAGAGCAGGGAGAAGAACAGGCAGATCGACGGAAACACACTGCTGAGGGGAGCAGCGGGTGAGGCAGGAGAGGTCCTCCGCGCCATGTGGGATTCTACCCGGCTGGGCATTGAACTCGCGCCGCAGCTGCCAACAGCTCCACAGTGCTGCACCAACCCGTTGGTCACCAGGGAGGCCCTATATCTATGTATTTCTTTGTTTGTATCACATGGACTAGATGGATACTCACTGAGGGGAAGTGATTACTTCTCTGCAAGGGAGTAAAGGGGAACTCGAGGAGAGGTGTGGTTTTGTTACCTTAAACATCCTAATGCCAAAATGGCAAAACATCTGCATGATGTCATTGTCAATGGAGAATAGTGTTACTGTTATTGTCATTTTCTTTTTATATTAAGCAAGTTTGAAACTCTCCAGACAATAGTGATGTGTATGTCAGGGTGAGTTCTCACAGACTCTTTAAGTGATCAGCTGAAAGCGGAGCAGCTCTAGCACACCTGCTTCCAAGCTTTGCACAACTCCCATCTCCTACAGAGCCAATTTCAGATTCCCTGGCGTGGTGTTCAAGATGCTGACCTGACCTTTTTGCTCTTGCCTTCGTTACCATTCATGCAGTCAGTGGCTGGAACACTCTGCTCTTCATGGGAGCTGGAAAATGCCACTTGGCTCTCACTTGGCTCTGTCTCTCCCAATTGCCGTTTCCTCTATTTAATTCTCTTCCCTGACTCCCCACCTTTTGTTCATCAAAATATTATTCTTTATGAAGTATCTTTCATTCTGCCTCCTCTAGGAAATTTTCTTATCAAAGGCAGTCTTTTTCTGTGCTTCTTAAAGAATTTAATTGATCTTCTCTTATGATACTTACACAATGTGATAGGTGCTTATCCCGTTCTCCCCTATGGCACATTGACTTTGGGCTTCTGGTCTTCAGAACCATGAGAGAATGAATGTTGTTTTGAGCCACAATTAAAAACAAATTGTTAGTCATTTACATATCTACTTTGGTAGTACATTTTCATATCTCCGTATGTGTACATGCTTCACTCAACCTCCACCAAAACTCTGGTAAACCTCAGAATTGGTGTCAATTTGTTACTATAGTTTCTGAAAGCATGTGGATATGCTCAGATTTTAAACAAAGGACATGAACTTTCCAACTGAACCTCCATCTATGGCTTTGCTAGTGTGTTTGACCCACAGAAAAGATGGACATTCATTGTGGAGACTGCCGATATTTTGGTTGGATGGTGAGTAGTGAGGAGAAGGGAGTTGTGCTGTGGATACAATGAAGCAGATACAGTGGATTTGCTTCCCTACAAGGAAGAGTATTTGAGAAGCAATAGGTAATTGAACCTTAACCAAGTTTTAATTTTGTGTCCAACACTATGCTAGGCACTAAAGGAATATAAGAATAGGATTCTATCTGGACCCTTGAGATGCTCACAGCTTGATTAATTAATACAAAACCATTAGCAAAGTTAATGTGTAATCCCTTGGCAACAGATGTAAGGAAGATTGACCGAGGTAAGGGACCATCTTTGGTTTTATAAATTAGGTCCTTGCGTTTTTTCAGACTTCATCACTGAATTTCAGATTCTATGACAAAGTTGCTAACAGGGTGTGTCCCAAGATTCCATTAAGTTCAAATTACCCCTTGGCTTGAGGCATGAATCGTGCTGGTTTAACAGCACAGCCCTGGAATGTAGACTGAGAAGTCATCCTTTCTTCCCTTCCTTGCTAGCAAAATACTGTGCAGCCTGCACAATCAGCAGGGGCTGGAAGCACAATCGCCCTCAGGTAATGGGAACTGAATAAATTCAAGTACTGTCTTATCTAAATGGTTTGACAAGTTCCCTTTCGCCTGGCTAATTGCATCAGTCAGCTCTCCATTTTCTTTTGCATGGGCTGGTATTCAACAGGAATGAACATTAGTGTCCCTGGACAAGAACCCCCTTCACTGCAGCCTGGAGAGCTCCTGGAGCCTTGCTTGCTGACCCTATGGGTGCTCTAGGGTATCACTTGTAGTAAAGGAGTTTTCACATTTGTTTTGAATACTTACAGGCACAGCTGTGCCAAGCTCCGATTGGCTTTGGAGAGGCTATCTGAGCAAGGCTAAAGAGCTCGAGGAGGCTAGCGGAGCTGAGATATGGCGACAGGCTAAATGACCCCCTGCATCACTATAACATCCCAACAGTTCATCTCCTCCTGTTCTCTCTAAATCCAGTTCAGCCCCCTTCAACTAACTCACCCACAGCCAGACCTAATAATGCCCACATGTGCTACAGGTCAAAGGTGGTGGTTATGGAGATAGTGGCAGTTAAAACTATGGTGTTTATGACCGCCCCCCAAACCAGCACTGACAGGGGACAGCAGTGTGTGCTTGTATATAAACTTTTCCATGGAAGGAAAATGTTGGTTATGAATCAAATCTTGAGGAAACTGGGAATCCTTTTATTCTTGATAATCTCTTGCTCTGGGTTCATTTTTGTAATGCACAGGGCACTTTGGTCTCCAACACTTCTGTTCTTTATAGGAAGAGAGGGAACTGAGGTTGGTTCAGGCATCTGAGCCAGTTCATGGGTATTGCGGAGAAATAAGGGTACAGTTTCTGGAAACAGGATCCCACAGATGCTGTTTGCAGGATGAGTTCTAGCTGGCACAGAGTATTTTTTAATTTTTTTTTATTTATACATACAAGCTGGGGTACAGGCCAGAGATGTGGGGCGGTGAGAGGGCTCACCAGAGACAGAGTGGGGAGCAGAACGGGCAGATCAGAAGTACACTGCTGAGGGGAGCAGCAGGCGAGGCAGGAGAGGTCTGCTGCACCATGTGGGATTCTCCCCAGCTGGGCGTCGAACTCGTGTCGCCGCTGCCCACAGCTCCACAGCGCAGCGCTCAACCGCTGCGCCACCGGGGAGCCCACAGAGTATTTTTTTTTAAATATATATTTTTATTGTATTTATATCTTTTACATTTTGTATTCCCCTTGGGTGGCACAGAGTATTTGGGAAAGGCAGAAAGACTTCCTGAAACATGGAGGTCACGGCCTGTGGTTAGCAAGCGAGGCCTGTGTTTGGAGTAGGGGCTTCAGGGCTTTTGTGGTGGTCTGGTTTGTCACTTTTTTTTTTTTTTTCTGATTTAGGGAATGAGGAAATGAATGACAGTGAGGTCCTTGGGAGCGGTGTCCCTGCAACCTTTGCAGACTCCTCCTTGGGACTCTTGGCATTTAGAGGAGAAAGGCAGAGGGAAGGAACATTACTTCTCTGGGGCTGCCATACAAGTACCACAAACTATATGGTTTAAGAAACACATTTCTCAAAGTTTTAGAACCTGGAAGTCTAAAATCAAGGTGTTGGCAGGATCAGATTCTTCTGAGCTCTTTCTCCTTGACGCGTAGTTGGCCACTGTCTCCTGATGCCTCATGTGGCCTTCCTTCTGAGCATATGTGTCCACGTTTCTTCTAATAAGAACAATGATCATTTTGCATTAGGATCCATTCTAATGACCTCATTTTAACTTAGTCACTTTTTTTAAAGACTATCTCTAAATACAGTCACTTCTAAGAATGTGCTGGGGATTAGGGCTTCAACAGACATATTTTGTAGGGAGAGGGCAATTTAATTTTATAAATACTGATGCAGTCTAATTGCCTTGGTGGCATTCTTATCTTTAAGAATGGAACCAAGTCAATGGAGAAAGGGAGGGAGGCAGGGAAGGGGAGAGAGAGAAAATGTTTGTATTTTACACATAGTAGAAAAGCTTGAATGACCGTAACACAAATTGGAGGATTGGAATGATTGTCACAGATAAAATTTTAGCACTCAAGTTGTGTCTCTCATCCACTTCCAGAAAGTGTACTGTTTATGCCTTGAGTAGGGCGTTGCTCTGGATTCATTTACTTGGGATAAAACACTCCCTTCTGGGTTTTCCTGATTACGTTCATTTGAGATCTTTGTATTGGCATCCTAGTTTCGACCTGTTGGCCACTGGCTTCTGCAGCCATGGAAATGTCTCCTGTTTTAGAGGCAATGGATTCTTTACCTACTCACTAAAGGGAACGACCCTAACAATTTTAATTTTTGTGTTAATACAGAAAAAACTCTTGACCTCCAAGTTAATCTTAAAAAACATACAGGAGGAACTTAGTTCTCTATGACTTTCTAAAACAGCTTTTGTTGTTTAGAGACATGCTCAGTGAAACTGAACACACAAACAATGCATGGACTTCTGCTCAGCTGTGTGCTAGCAGTCTGGAGTGGAGGCAGAGCTTCCCAGCTGAGAAGCTGATGCTGAGTAAAGTGGCCTGAATCCTCTGTGCTCTGGATCTTGTGTGCCCTTCCCTTGCCAGTGTGCAATCATGGTGTTGGGTTTTTTTTTTTTTTTTTTTTTTTTTTTTGTCAGCTTCCTGTAGGCATTTTTCAGTGACTCACACTGGGCCCCTTTTGTGAATCCAGGTGTGTCAGGTATTCCCTGCTTAATGCCATCTGCTCTTTTATGCTCTGCAGATGAAAGCAGGCGTGGAGTACAGCTTCTTGCTTTCTCTTTCACCTACTCACTCTTCCTGCTGGAGACTGATGCTCTTCTTAGGACCTTTGTTTCCACATAGAAGACTGGCTACCTCACGTTTAGGCCCCAGAAATGAAAAGCTTATGGGTGGCAAGCAGGTAAAGGGAAGTTGTGCCTTTCTGGTTGTTTTTGTCAGGATATGTTAGCTGTAGGGACAGAAACCAGTGCTGTACAACATTGTACTTTCTTGCCATTAGCTGCTGTGATAGAAGCTCTTATCACTGGGTCAGGGGTCAAGGCTGACACTTGATAAGCTTTAGGCTTGTCTGTGAAGAGTTACAGTGTATACTGGCCTCATAGTGGGGGCACTCTACTCTCCTTCAGCTTTAAATATGAATATTAAGATGGGGGTGTAGATTTACTGAACCTTTAGGGGAGAAAAACTAAAAGACTTTTGTTTTCAGAATCAGTTGCAGCAGTAAGAAGCTAGAATTGATATAATTAATTAGATCCTTGTGGAGTAGCTCTTCTGCCTCTTAAATTCTGTTCTTAGAAAAGAGTTGATGGTTAAAAAAAATCAAGGCTTTTTGCATTTTAAAAACTGAATCATTACTTGTGGAATTAAATTATAAAAATTAATTCCAAAAAATTTGATAAGCAAAATGTGCCATCACTTGCAGTGGCTATTTTTCAGCCATTAAAAGGAATGGAACTCTGATTTAAGCCTTCAACCTTGATGGACCTTGACAGTATCATGCTAAGTAAAATGTAGACACAAAAGGACAAATATTGTATGATTTCACTATTATGAGTCACTTCGAAGAGGCAAACTCAGAGACAAAATAGAATAGTGTTTCCCAGGGCCTGAAGGGTAGGGGTGTGAGGGGAGTAATGAGGACTTAATGGGTATAGAGATTTTGTTTGGGATGATGAATTTGTTTAGGAAATAATTAGTGGTGATGG
>PVIJ01009498.1:42706-66561 GCA_004024925.1 Scalopus aquaticus | reverse complement strand
TACCAAAACCAGACAAAGACAATACAAAAAAAGAAAACTACAGACCAATCTCCCTAATGAATACTGATGCAAAAATATTCAACAAAATCTTGGCCAATAGGATCCAACAATGCATCCATAAGATAATACACCACGACCAAGTGGGATTTATTCCAGGGACACAAGGATGGTTCAACATCCGAAAATCAATCAATGTAATTCAACACATCAACAAAAAGAAAAATAAAGACCATATGATCATATCAATAGACGCTGAGAAATTATTTGACAAAGTGCAACACCCATTTATGATAAAAGCCCTTGAAATCCTTGGGATAGAAGGAACATACCTCAACATAATAAAAGCCATATACGACAAACCCACGGCCAATATTATCCTCAACGGTGAGAAGCTGGAGGCCTTCTCCTTAAGATCAGGAAAAAGGCAAGGATGTCCACTCTCACCATTACTTTTCAATATAATACTGGAAGTCCTAGCCAGAGCAATTAGACAAGAGAAATACATTCAAGGGATCCAAATAGGAAAAGAAGAAATTAAACTATCTCTATTTGCAGAAGATGTGATAATATATATACAAAACCCTAAA
Organism: Scalopus aquaticus; assembly: GCA_004024925.1. Lineage (NCBI taxonomy): Eukaryota > Metazoa > Chordata > Mammalia > Eulipotyphla > Talpidae > Scalopus > Scalopus aquaticus. The sequence continues at coordinate 65,974 of PVIJ01009498.1, read as the reverse complement.
AACTCCATAGAAAAACTACTCAAAATAATAGACCAGTTCAGTACAGTAGCAGGATACAAAATCAATGCACAAAAATCAGTAGCCTTCCTATATGCAAACACCAAGTCTGAAGAAGAAGAAATTAAGAAATCCATCCCCTTCAAAATCAAAACCAAAAAATTCAAATATCTGGGAATAAATCTAACAAAAGACATAAAGGACTTATACAAAGAAAACTACAAAACTCTGTTGAAAGAAATAGAAGAAGACACAAGACGATGGAAAGGCATCCCCTGCTCATGGATTGGAAGGATTAACATTATCAAAATGGCAATCCTACCAAAAGCAATTTATAGATTCAATGCTTCCAATAAAAATCTCAATGATATTCTTTAAAGAAATAGATAAATTACTGATGAAATTCATATGGAACCACAAAAAAACCTCGCATAGCTAAAGCCCTCCTAACTAAAAAGAAAGAAAATGGAGGAATTTCACTCCCTGATTTCAAACTATATTACAAAGCCATAATAATTAAAACAGCATGGTACTGGAACAAAAACAGACAGAAAGACCAATAGAATCGAATAGAATACCCAGAATTAAAGCCACATATCTATGAACAACCAATCTTTGACAAAGGAGTAAAAAAAATGCAGTGGAACAAGGACAGTCTATTCAATAAATGGTGCTGGGAAAACTGGACAGCCACATGCAAAAAATGAAGCTAAACTACTACCTCACACCCTGCGCAAAAGTCAACTCAAAATGGATAAAAGACCTGGGTGTAAGACCTGAAACCATACAATGTATAGAAGAAAATATAGGCCAAACTCTACACAACACACAGCAAAATCTTGAAAGACACATCCCTCAAAGCGAAGGAAGTGAAAGACAAGATAAACAGATAGGATTACATCAAAATAAAAAGCTTCCTTACAGCAAAAGAGACATTAACCAAAACTAACAGACACCCTATCAACTGGGAAAAGATCTTTGCACACAATACATCCGATAAAGGACTGATAACAAAAATTTACAAGGAACTCACACAACTCAACAAAAACAAAGCCAATAACCCAATCAAAAAATGGGCAGAAGAGCTCACAATGCACTTCTCCAAAGAAGAAAAGCAAATGGCCAACAGATACATGAAAAAATGCTCAACATCACTTATAATCAAGGAAATGCAAATCAAAACCACTATGAGATACCACCTCACACCTGAGAGGATGGCACACGTTAAAAATACAGGCAACAACAAATGCTGGAAAGGATGTGGAGAAAAAGGAACTCTTCTACATTGCTGGTGGGAATGTGAACTGGTCCAACCATTATGGAAAGCTGTATGGCGATTCCTCAAACTGCTAAACATGGAGCTTCCATACGACCCAGCAATCCCACTTTTGGGAATTTACCCAAAGGACACAAAAACAGTAATCCAAAAGGATACATGCACCTGTATGTTCATTGCGGCACTGTTCACAATCGCAAAGGTATGGAAGCAACCCAGCTGTCCAAAAATAGATGATTGGATCAAGAAGATGTGGTACCTATACACAATGGAATACTATTAATCATGGAAAGAAGATAAACACATGCAATTTGCAGCGACATGGATGGAATTAGAGGGGATCATGCTCAGTGAAATAAGCCAGAAAGAAAGAGGAAAATATCGAATATTTCACTTCTAACAGGACTATAAGGAAACCAAATAGAAGAGAGACAATCAGCAGGGGGTTGGGGGAGGCGGCGGGAGGGAAGGAAAAGGGCACAAAATGGAATAGAAAAGAACACAAGGGCCCATGGAGATGTATCACGGGTGAATTGGTGATGGGCTACCCAAGGGGAATACAAAATGTAAAAGACATAAATAATAAAAATATATATTAAAAAAAGGAAACCCCAAGAATAATCTTTAATTTGCATTGCAAATCTTATTAATCAGTTTGGGGATATTATTCATCACTATTTTATATTTGTTGTTCTAACATCACACATTTCTAGGAAGAACTAGTTTTGGTATGTGCAATGAAGTATTTACTGTTAAATCAATATGATAGTTTAAGTTATGTGCAACGTTAGTTAAGATTATAATTAGAGTATTCATTTTCAATCATTCCACAACTGCACACCAAATTTCTGATTGTAATAGAAAAGCTAATTAATCCCATACATGTATTTTTTGTCAATCTCCTGACTCCAAGAAGCTTGCTCCTGTTGAAACCCTAGCCACCACCCGAGTTACAATTTCTTTGGATTCACTATCTTCTCCCAATGCTCTTGACTCACTTTCTTTCTTTTCTTTTAAAAATTTCCATTATTGTTTGCTAATGTGTTCAACTCTATTTCTGCTTCTTTTATAATACCCTCCTGTGTGATCCTCCTCTATTTCCAAGAATACCTGAACTTTCCTAGGAAATATTTTTAGTATCTATCATTATAACTTAACTTGGTTTTCCTCTGGCAGTTGAATTGCCCCTCGAGAAATTTCGAAAGAATAAAGTAGTTTATTCTCCTAATCGCCAAAATCTCAGAGCTAGGAAAATAAATAGCATTTACTTACAAATGCCATTAATAGACTCATAATGCAACTTTCATTCAGCAACCCATAGCAATAAAAATTCAGTTCATGTTGGCCTAAACAGAGCTGGAGTCTAAAGGCAGAGCAGGCTTTATGTTTGATTCATTCAGTGGTTGTACCCTTGGTAACTCAGGTTCTGTCCACTGTATTCCTGACATTTAAAAAAAATTTAAATTTATTTTTGTGTACAAGAACTGGGGGGTAGACCAGAGATGCGTGGGATGAGAGGATTCACCAGAGACAGAGTGGAGAGCAGAAGAGGCAGACTCACTGAAATCCACTGCTAAGGGGAGCAGCGGGCAGACAGGAAAGGTCTGCTGCACCATGTGGGTCAGCTCCCTGGCCAGAGATTGAACTCAGGCCATCGTGGTGACAACACTGAGACTTAACCCCTAGGCCACAAAGGAGGCCCCTGACTGACTTCTAAAGTTGGTTCCCCATGGCTGAAGGATGGATGCCAGTAATTTCATTATTTTCACACACATTGAATGGTTAAGAAAGTAATTCTTTCCACAAAATCAAGCAACTACTTTCTCAAGAAATTCCCTCTCAAAAATCTCCTTGAATCTCATTTACCATAATTGCAAAATAGAGTATTCCAGGACCAGTCATCAGCAAGGCTTATGGAATTATGTTGATTGATTTAGAGTGACCAAGACCCCACACCAGGATTTGGGGATGAGATCCGCTTGCCCTAGTGAACAGGACTTTGACAAAGAGAAATGAATTTCTGAACAAAAGTGCTCCTCTAGAAAGAGAATAGGTAATAATTAACCTACTGCTTCCAGTGTCTCAGAAATTATTCCAGAAATTGTCCTAGACTTGAAATATTTGTGTTCTTAGGACATTTATTTACTCATACATTTATCTCTCCTCATATATAAACACATTTTTCTCCTCCACCCATACATTTCTCTTCATACTCTCATTTCTCACACACATTTTGTTCTTCATGCATAGTTTACTCACACAAATTTCTCCTCACAAATACTTCTCCCATACACACATTTCTCTTCATATACACAATTTTTTCCTCACATACATTTCTTACATACACACACATGCCTCAACACAGAGGACATCATACATTTTTCTCTCACACACATTCTCCTTAGACACACTTATCCTAACACCCACAATTATCCTCACATTTTTTTCTCCTGTCATACAAATGTTCACACAGTCATAAGCTTTAAAGGTATTTTCATCATGTCGGGTCAAAACAACCTGATGTAGGAGGCAGATATTATTGTCATCATCTGTATTACAGACAAAGAATCTGAGACATAAAATATTTGATTTTCTCAAGGTTTTTGAGCTCTTCAGTGACAAACTGGATTCATACTTGGACGTGTTGCTTCAGGGACTCTTAACCACTAAACCAAACCATCTTTATGTTATCCTTTCGCCATTTTTTTCTGATTTCATGGTGAAGATTCAGATTCTGTAATGAATACCATTGCACTGAATCTTATTTTCTATGTCTGATGTGGAAGCTTGTGGGAAATGACTTAACCTTTCTAAATATTAATTTCTTGACCTGTAAAATGAGCCACATAATGACAGATATTATATAAAAAATAATAAAGTAGTACTCCTTTTTCGGACATATAAGGGATATTTAATAAATGTCAGCTCTTATTTTCCCTGGGAAAGCCTACTTTATGGGAAGGCATTTGAAATTGTAAATGTACAGAATAGACAATATTTTTGGTAATCCTATAAATCATTTTATATAATATAATCCTTCATTCAAATGATGTTAAGTATAATTTCATTCAAAATGTTCTTTCTTAAAATCTGATCCACACTGACAAAAATGAACAAAACTAAATACCACTTGCACTATTTCTTTTTTTAAAATGCTGGTTTTCAGTTAAATAATTTAACATTTGCATATAAATACCTATTCTTGTTGACTATTCACACAGTTATAAAATTATAACTGCCACTAAATATTCTCACAAAGCCAGATTTTCAATTTAATGTGAGTACTTAAGAAATACAAGCCAACAAATCTGGAGAACAATCTAGCTGCACTTAGTAACATCAAGAGTATGCTCCTCTAGGGGCCTCCCCGGTGGCGCAGCGGTTAAGCGCTGCGCTGTGGAGCTGTCGGCAGCGGCGACGCGAGTTCGACGCCCAGCCGGGGAGAATCCCACATGGTGCGGCAGACCTCTCCTGCCTCGCCCGCTGCTCCCCTCAGCAGTGTATTTCTGATCTGCCTGTTCTGCTCCCCACTCTGTCTCTGGTGAACCCTCTCGCCGCCCCATGCCTCTGGCCTGTACCCCAGCTTGTATGTATAAATAAAAAAAAAAAAATCTTTAAAAAAAAAAAAAAAAGAGTATGCTCCTCTATGACCCAGCATCCATGTCCTGGGAGTCGCTTCCACTAGGCGATCCTGGAGATTTGCTTCAGGTCTGTCTGGGGACCAGGGAGCTATGGGAAACCTAGGTGCTCATCTCTAGGAGAACAGATGGAAAATTATGATCAAAATAACCTTTGGGTAGTTCAGCTGGTCAAAAGCAATGATCTAAATCTACATATTGCTGTCAACTGAGCTCAAAGCCACAAGCTTAAGTTAAAAATAGCCATAAGCATATCTGTAGCAGCAGATCAATTTTATAAATTAAAAACACATAAATAAATAAAAATGCACACTATTTAAAAATACACATTAAATTCACTAGAGAGGTGACTATGGAAAAAAAATGAAATGATAGTAGGAATAGTAGAGAGTGGGAATAAAGGGGAAAAAGGAACAAAATAAAGTGACTCACATAGACTAGTGATGATGGTGTATCATAATCTGAGGATCATAATTATCTCAATTCTGTTCCGTTTTTAACTAACAAAAAAAGGGAGAGATAAAGGAGAAGGAATGGGAGGAAGGGAGGGAAGGAAGGAGGAGGGATAGGGTGTGTGTGTGTGTGTGTAAGAGAGAGAGGGGAGAGAGAGAGAGAGAGAGAGAGAGAGGGAGGGAGGGAGGGGGGGGGGGGGAGAGAGAGAGAGAGAGAGAGAGAGAGAGAGAGAGAGAGAGAAAGAGAGAGAGAGAGAGAAAGAGAGAGGATATGAATGAGAATGAAGGGAAAGAAAAGGAAACTTTTCCTCTTTCCATTGCCCTGTAGTATGCTTGCACAAATGAAGTTTCTCATTTTGAAATGGCGTACATGCATCTTTTTCAATGTTGGAACATTTGTTTATATGATTCAGGCAAATAGGTTGACACCTCCCCAAATGCAAGTCACAATCCAACACCCATCACCAAGGCCCCACAGTCCTTTACTACTTTGTACCCATCCCCAGCTTTCCTTCCCCTCTAGTAGCCTCAACTCTGCAGTCATATTTCTAGGGTTTGTTTTGATTTAGTTTTTTCTGTTCCTTTGTTTTGTTTCTGTATATTCCATGTATAAGTGAATCATCTGATATTTGCTTTTTTTCCTTCTGACTGAATTCACTTAGGATAATCACCTCCAGGTCGATCCATGTTGTCAAAATGGCAAATGTTCTTCTTTTATATAGCTGAGTAGTATTCCATTGATACTTATACCATATCTTTTTAATCCACTCCTCTGTCATTGGGCATTTATGTTGTTTCTATAACTTGACTATTGTAAATAGTGCTGCAATAAACATGGGACTATATATCTCTTCAAATTAGTGTTTTTGCATTCTTCCTTTATTTTACTTTGAAAGAACAGATTTATTTGGAAAAGGAGAAAAAGAATCACCTGCATCATCACAGGTGGGCAGGAGACCTCTATTTTTACATTCTTCAGGTAGATATCTAGGAATAGAATTGCTAGGTCATATATTATGATATATCTATTTTTAAAATTTTGAGGAATCTCCATAGTTTTACATAGGGGCTCAATCAGTCTACATTCCCACCAACAGTGTACAAGACTTCCTTTTTCTCCACACCCTTGCCAAAATTTATGTTTCAGATTTTGTTTTATTGATGTGGACCATTCTCATGGCAGTGGAGTGATATCTCATTGTGATTTTGATTTGCATTTCCCTTATGATAAGTGATGCTGAACATTTTTTTTCATGACTGTTGGACATCAGTATATTTTCTTTAGAGAAATGTCTAGCTCTTCTGCCCATTTTTTATTGGGTTCTTTGTTGTCATAGAGTTGTATGAGTCCTTTGTAGATCATGGATATTAACCCTTGTAAAATGCATGATGTGTAAATATTTTCCCCCATTCAGCAGAGTGTATTTTGTTTCAAAGATAATTTCTTTCACTGTACAGAAGCATCTTAGTTTGATGTAGTTCCATGTGTTTATTTTTGCTTTTGTTTTCATTCCTACTGGAGTTGAGTCTGCAAAGGCATCCCTAAAGCAAATGTTGTGGAATGTTGTTCTTCTATGCATTTTGTTTTTAATCTTACATCCAAAGCGTTAATCAATTTTGAGTTATTTTTTTGTGTGGTGTGTAAGAGTGGTCTGATTTCATTTTCCTGCATGTGACTGACAAGTTTTCCCAGCAGTTTGGTTTAAGAAACTTTCCTTTCCTGAGTATATGTTCTCGACTCTGTTGTCAGAGATTAATTGTCCATATTGGTATGCATTTATTTCTGGGGTCTCAATTCAATTCCATTGATTTGTGCGTCTATTTTTATTCCAATACCATACCATTCTGTTTCCCAAAGACTTGTAGCATGGTTTGAAATCTAGGAATGTAACCCCTTCATTCCTCTTCTTTTTTGTCAAGATTGCTTTGGATATTCGGAGTCTTCTGTGATTCCATATAAATTTTGGTAATGCTTGCTTTCTTTCTTTGACAAATTCCATTGAAACTTCAAGAGAGATTTCATTGAATCTATATAAGATGGAAAATTTAACAATTCATAGCATGGAATATCTTTCCATTTCCTTGTGTTTTCTTTAATTTTTTAAATCAATATCTTATAGCTTTTGTTAAATTTGCCTTCCATCCTCTTTGTTAGGTTTATTACTAGTAATTAGTACTTTGTGATGCTACTCTAAGTAAGAATGTTTTCATAATTTCTTTCTCTTCTAATTCACTATTTGCATATAGGAATAGAAAAATCTTTGGTATATTGATTTTGTAGTCAGCCACTTTACTATGCTGATATCTTTCTCTTGCCTAATTGCTCTAAGACTTCCAATATGTTGAACAGTAGTGGTGAAAGTGGGTATTCTTGTCATGCACTTCATCTTAAGGTAAAAGTTTTCTGTTTCTCACCATTGAGTGTGATGCCAGCTGTGAGTTTGGCATATGTGGTCTATGTTATGTTGCGGTAAATTCCTTCTACCACCATTTTTCTAAGTGATCTTATCATAGATGGATCATGTGTCTTGTTAAAATGCCTTCTCTATATATACTGATATAACTATATGATTTTTTTGTCTTTCCTTTTGTTGATATAGTGAATTATATCGACTGATTTGTATATGTTGAACCATCCTTGTATCTCTGGAATAAATCCCACTTGATGTATGATCCTTTTATTTATTTTTGAATTTGATTAGTTAAAATTTTGTTGAAGATTTTTGCATCTTTGTTCATCAGAGATATTGGTCTGTATTTTTCATTTTTATGTTGTTCTGTCTGCTTTTAGCAATTCTTGTTTTAATTTTTTCATTGTAGTTCCTAATTTATTTTGCATACCAGCATATCACCAAATTATTTTTGCTGAAGACTATTGCATTAATTACATTTCATTATAGTGAGTTCATATAATGACCATGTAGTCATTTATTGCTACATATTAAATTGATTGATTAAATTATTAATTTAATTAATTAATTATTAAAATATTAAAAGCAAGAAATGCAAACTGCCTACTTCTCTACCTGGTTTTGTCTTCTACTAAGTCTGCTGAACATTTATTATAACAAGATATGGCTATGAATATATGGATATATGGATAGTCTATGGCTATTTATTAATACTATGTTTCATAGCCAGAGAGAGCTCATAAAAATTAAAAGGGTAGAACATGTTCTTCTGTGCAATTTGTATTGGAGCACCAAGATTATATAAATAATACTTCTCTTAATTTTTATATTGTGGGATAGTATAATGGGAAATTTTCTACCCTGGGATAGTATAGCTAAATTAAAGGCCCATATAAAATATTAAGAGAATTTGGGACACAGCCACATGGAACACCGTTCTGGTCTCTGAAGATGCTCTAAGCTTCCAAGATTAAGCATAGAACCTGGGGAATTTGGGAGAGAGAGTAGAAAGAAGGCAATTCTCAGGATAGAGAATTGAACTAGCCTTGTAAGACTTAACCTTGACCCAAGAACTCTCAATTCATCTAATTGCAGTGTCCAGCACAGGAATTAAGGAAGAAGTAAATTCATTAGTAAGTGATGTTAGAAAAATTACCTACATATCTGGAACAAAACAATCCATTCAATTTTGACAAATGTCCATTTGACCAGATAAATTCCATATATAATGAAATATTAAAATGTCCAGACATCAATCTAAGGATGACAGGAAAATACATGAGTATGTTAGAGTACATAACAACTAGCAAAATGTTTAATTTCATTAAGTGAAAGACATGATAATAAAGAAACAATAAAAGAACGCTATTTTCCTAATGAATTAGCAATTTAATTTGTAATTGAGAAAATATAAATGTCTTGATACATGTTTGTGTTTGTATGTATGAAAGACTGTTCATCGTGTGTCTGTGTTAGTGAGACTTAATGGGTTGCACATTCCCTGCTGTGAGGAAATAAAGTCTTCTTTGAGTATGTAAGATTCAATGTTATAAATTTGCTATTCTGGTTTTATGTAGCCTGCATAATAAAAAAGCAATCTAATTGCTTTATGGGTACACGACTTACGACAAAAGTTGCACTATAGCACAGTGTGAACATGTCAATATGATATCAATATCTAAAAATTCATAACCATTATCTTATGCTATACACAATATTCTAGATATGAGGGTGTTCTAAAGTTTAAGATATTGTGCTCTACCAGATTTATGCTGGTTGGCCTACTGAATTGCCTCTAAGCAATAGAATTTGGCAAGGGCAATGGGTTCTCATTTACATGAGTAGGTTACATAAGATGGTGACTTCTGTTTTGTTAGTGAATTTTCTTTTTCTGGCTTTGCTAAAGTAGATTGCCTTATTGGGGAGACCCATATGACAAAGATATGCGGATAGATTCTGTCCAGGATTCACCAAGAAACCCAGTCATGTTTTCTCACAATCTTAGATGTACTGATTCCTGCCAACAGCCATAAGAGTGACCTTACAAACATATCTTTCACCTGAGGCTGTAGAGGTGACACAGGGCCTGAGAGACATGGCTAAACATTTAGGAGAGGCCATGAGGAAGAAGGCTCAATTGGTACATTACCAGAAATCTGATGCACAGAAACTGTGAGGTAATAAATGTGTGTTGGGCCTCCCTGATGGCCTAGGGGTTAAGTCTCAGCGCTATCACCACTGTGGCCAAAGTTCAATCCCCGGCCAGGTAGCTGACCCACATAGGGTGCATCGTACTCTCCTGTCTCTCCCAATCCTCCCCTCAGCAGTGGATTTCAGTCAGTCCACCTGTACTGCTCCCTACTCTGTCTCTGGTGAATCCTCTCACCCTCTGCACCTCTGGCCTACACCCCAGTTCTTCTACATACATAAAATAAAATAAATAAAAAAATAAAATAAAAGTGTTGTTTCAAGCAGCTAAAGTTTGGAGGGTAATTTGTTATACAGCAATAGGAGGGGTGGGGGGAAGGGGTGGGGGTGGGGGGGAAACACATGAAAAAGTTTGAGCTAGCCAGACATGAAGACTTCCTTTCCTTTCCCTGCCCTCCCGTTTAGAGTTAAACCCAATGTGAACATTATTAGAAAAATGTGTTCCTTACCTCCTTCCTCAGTGCCTGGGAACACTTCTGAATTTCTTTGGAAATGCTCAGGACTTGAAATAGCAACTTCATCTCCCTGTTTTTCTTCAGCTTCTGTGTGGTATGAAATGGATTTAGAAGTTGCCAGGTGTTCCAAGTAGGAGGTTACAGAAAATGAGATGAGTTCGGGAGATAATACTGGTTGCTATGGAGGAGACTTCGGGGCAGACAGCCCAAATATGAGGTTAGTTGGACCAAGAGGAATGGGTCCAAATTTTTGCAACATTACAAGAGCGGAGCTAGTGCAGTCAGGAGGTGAGCGTTTGGCAGGTTTGTGTGGAGTGGAGGTGGACCCCAGAACCTCACTTTCATTTTTAAAACTGGGACAGCTCCAAGAAACCAGAATGAGTTCGTTAGCTAACAGGCCCTAGCGATGTGAAAATTAGGCCTCACATTCCACCAACTCAGACTTCAGGGGCAGGAACCACCAGGGTACACAGTGGGTACCTATGGATCTGAGGCCTATACCCTACTCTCTGTCCACATCCTGATACAGGCTCAATCTGCTATGGAGATGCCATTTCATAGACGAAGACATGGAGAGAACAAGTACTGGGTGGGAAAGCAGGTTGGCGAATAAACCTAAATACTAAGCATTTGCTGGAAAGAACTGATTTTACACCAAAACAGTGTATTTCATTTATTTAATTTTCTGGGTTGCTATTTCCTTTTATTTTTTCTTACCTTGTTCATTTTTGGACAGTATTTGTTTTTTTCCCTCAGGTGTAGTCCCCAAAGTTCTCCCACCACCACAGCACCCGTGACCCATCACAACAGTCCTTCTTTTCTTCCTTCCCCTGTTTTGATTCCAACTCTTGCTGGATGCCTCAGACCTATAATTTGCTTGCAAATTTGGTGTCTTTTTTTTAATCTTTTTTTTCTGTTTTCCTATATTCTTCCTGTAAGTGAAATCATCCAATATTTTTCTTTTTCCTTCTGAATTATTCCATTGAGCATTATCCCTTCCAGCTCCATCCATGTTGCCGCAAATGGCATGAACTTACCATTTTTGATCGCTGAGTAGTATTCCATTTTCTTGATCTGCTTATCTGTTTTGGGGCATTTGAGTTGTTTCCATATATTAGCTACTGTGAATAGTGCTAATAGCGTAAATAAACATAGGTGTGCAGGTTTCCTTTTGAATTAGTGGTTTTTTTTTTTTTTTTTTATACATACAAGCTGGGGTACAGGCCAGAGGTGTGGGGTGGCGAGAGGGCTCACCAGAGACAGAGCAGGGAGCAGAACAGGCAGATCAGAAATACACTGCTGAGGGGAGCAGCGGGCGAGGCAGGAGAGGTCTGCCTCGCCATGTGGGATTCTCCCCGGCTGGGCGTCGAACTCGCGTCACCGCTGCCGACAGCTCCACAGCGCAGCGCTTAACTGCTGCGCCACCGGGGAGGCCCTGAATTAGTGTTTTTGTGTCCTTTGGGCAGATTCCTAGGAGTGGAATTTCTGGGTCATATGGTAGCTCCAGTTTTAGTAATCTGAGGGTCATCCACAGAGCTTTCCACAGTAGTTGGACCAGTTTGTATTCCCACCAAAAGTGTAAGAATACTCCTTTTTTCCCACAACTTCTCCAGCATTTGTTGATTTGTTGATGCCAGTTTTTTTTTTTTTAATGTGGGCCATTCTCACTGGAGTGAGATGGTATGTCCTTGTAGTTTTGATTTTTTGATTTGCATTTCCCTGATGATAAGTGATGTTGAGCATTTTTTCATACACTTATTGGCCATTTGCATTTCCTCTTTGGAAAAGTGTCTCTTTAGCTCTTCTGCCCATTTTTGGACTGGGTTGCTTACTTTGTTTATCTTGAGTTCTGTAAGCTCTTTGTAGATCTTCGTTATCAGTTCTTTATCAGTTGTATGGAGTGCAAAAATTTTCTCCCCGTATGTAAGGTGTTGTTTCATTTTGGTTATCATCTCTTTTGCTGAAAAGACCTTTTTAATTTGATTTAATTTAATTCAAAATTTAATTTGAAACAGACCCTTTAAACCAGAAGAAGATCCTTTTAATTTATAAACTTAGGTTCTTCCTCCTTTCAGGCCTGTGGGATCTGAGCTCAGGAGCAGGAGAGGCTTGGTATAGGATACAAGCAGCTCTAACTTTATGGACATCTTCTAGATGGAGTGTCACATCTGTGTAGTAGTTTTGTAGTGTTTGAATTTAGCTAAACTGCATTGATGATTTGAAATTTTCCTTCTCTGCATGGATTTGGATTAAAATAGGCCACAAGTAAAATTTATGCAAAATCTGGAAGGCAGAAGTGACAGAGCTGCCATATTTGCACAGGCATTTGGGATAGAATCAGGCACTGTTGCAGTTCCTACATGATGGCCTGGATCTGCTCTCATCTGTGAGCAAGGGCCAATGGCTCCTGTGGCTCCCACTGGCTCCTCCCTTGCACCTCCAGATTCTGGGCCTGGTTCATGTGCAGCTGCAGGACTATGTTGGGTCTTCCAGGTTTCACCCACACCCTCAAAATTGGATGCTTAAATGCAGTGAGATACAAGTGCCAAAGAAACACAGAGGCAGGGGCCAGGTGTCCTGTGGACTTAGCTCACCTTCACAGGCTTCAGTTTGCCCTTGTCCCCTCCCCCCCCCACCACACTACATGTCCATCTTCTCCTCTCACTGTTGTTCTTGTGGATGTCAGATACAATTTCCAATATGAAACATACTTCGATAGTCTAATCATCTCCAACAATCACATGATATTTAATGCCAATAATAAATGTGCTATGTCCCTAAGAATGTTCAGTTTCCATGATAGACCTCACAGGTTCCGAGCAATCAACAACAACTCTATTGTTATCTTAGTTTTTTAGATGAAGGCATGGTAGCTGGCAGACATTAAATAATGGGCTTCAAATCAGATAGCTCCTAAGTGTCAGTCCAGGATCTAAACCCAGGTTTCTCAGGCTGCATAGTCTTCATTCTTTCCAAGTTGGTTTTAATCCATTATTTCATCCTTGATCAATCATTTATCATATTCTTCACTGTCTTTCAAAAATCTGGTGTGAGTAAAACAGAGGTGGGGAACTCAGGAGAATGGAGAATAATCACTTCTAGGGAGGACAGACAGACTAGCTGGAAAGTCACAAAGTGCAAGTTTGGTTATCTGAGCTTGAAGGCCTTAGTTTTAACACTTACTATGATAATCACACTTACCTGAGGTGTTAGGACTTTCCTATAAGCTTTGCACTTATTAAATCACTTAATCCTCCTGACAACTATAAGAGGTAGGTTTTATTAATCCCATATCATAGATGAACAAGATTACTCAGATAGCTGCCATAGAGCCTGGATTCAAACTCAAAAAGTTGGCTTTTTGAGTTGGATGAACAAAATGAAACAATCACCAGGCAGATCTGAGGTTCATTAAGAGAGTTAGACCTTATTGAAGACAAACCTTGTCTGTCTCACAATTTTGTTGAGTTAACAATATATGCCAGAAAAATAAAGGCCTCTCATTGTTCAAAAATGATAAGGAAAATAGACAAAATGTAAAATTTAAGGACTTTATTCAGCTAACAAATCAATCTTACACTTTCTACAAAACACTAAATTTGCTAACAAATATAATGCTTTGAGCAATTAATATTGAAATCACCATTAGTATTAACCCGTAAATTTCACTAGTGTGAAATTTCAGGAGAATGACCCATTTTCTTAATTTGTGGACTGGCAGAGATTCCTCAAGAGTACAAAACTAACTTCTCAGACTAAGATTTGTGTTTAGTGACTTTCTATTGTAAATAATTGGCTCTCATATAATCTAGGAAATTTTTTTAATTACAGATTATCTTGAAAAATTATACCTGTAAGAATCAAAGATCTTAATGTTCATCTAACAAAATTAACAGATGGTAAAATTGAAATATGACTTAGAAAGAGGAAGCTGGCTATAAACATAAAAAAAATGAGGGAGCAAAAAAGAAAAGAAAGTACTTTGGCAAATTCCCAGAGTGTTTAATTCTTGGAATTAGTATTTTGAAATGGAGTTTAGCTACCATTCCATTAGAACGTAATTGACTCACCCCAAAGCTAAGCTGAGCTTCCTAAAGGATCTGTGAAGAGAATTATAGTAAGTATTATTGCTTGACAGAGGTACAAAATGTTTGCCAATGTTAGGGGAAATGACTCAACATGTCTGTTTTTTATGTTGTTGCTGCTATTTGTTTGTTTTAAAATAACATATATTGTAAAGTTTCATAATGCCCAACGATGGCTGGTTTTCAAGGTTTTTTTTTTTAATATATATTTTTATTGTTATTTATGTCTTTTACATTTTGTATTCCCCTTGGGTAGCCCACCACCAACTCACCTGCAATCCATTTCCATGGTCCCCTGCGCTCTTCTCTATTCCATCCTGTGCCCTTTTCCTTCCCTCCCTCCGCTCCCCCCCTCCCCCCGCGCTGATTGTCTCTCTCCTATTTGGTTTCCTTATAGTCCTGTTATAAGTGAAACCATTTGATATTTTTCTCTTTCTGGCTTATTTCACTGAGCATGATCCCCTGTAATTCCATCCATGTTGCTGCAAATTGCATGTGTTTATCTTCTTTCCATGCTGAATAGTATTCCATTGTGTATATGTACCACATCTTCTGGATCCAATCATCTATTTTTGGACATCTGGGTTGCTTCCATACTTTTGCTATTGTGAACAGTGCCGCAATGAACATACGGGTGCATGTATCCTTTCGGATTAGTGTTTTTGTATCCTTTGGGTAAATTCCCAAAAGTGGGATTGCTGGGTCGTATGGAAGCTCCATGTTGAGCAGTTTGAGGAATCGCCATACAGTTTTCCATAGTGGCTGGACCAGTTCACATTCCCACCAGCGGTGTAGAAGAGTTCCTTTTTCTCCACTTCCTTTCCAGCATTTGTTGTTGCCTGTATTTTTAATATGTGCCATCCTCACAGGTGTGAGGCGGTATCTCATAGTGGTTTTGATTTGCTTTTCCTTGATTATAAGTGATGTTGAGCATTTTTTCATGTATCTGTTGGCCATTTGCTTTTCTTCTTTGGAGAAGTGATTTTGAGCTCTTCTGCCCATTTTTTGATTGGGTTATTGGCTTTGTTTTTGTTGAGTTGTGTGAGTTCCTTGTAAATTTTTGTTATCAGTCATTTATCAGATGTATTGTGTGCAAAGATCTTTTCCCAGTTGGTAGGGTGTCTGTTAGTTTTGGTTAATGGTTTTCAAGGTTTTAAGCTTCTCCAAAAAGAAAAGTATTTTCTGAAATGTGTTTCTAGATAAATAATTTTAGCAAGTTCTGGCAAAAGCTTGTAATCAAGAACAACCTTGTTCTTTTTCAAATTGTTTCACTCAGAAATCATTTCTATATACTTCTTGCCAAATGGTGTGGGCTACCCTAATCCGTGCAGCTTCTCCCAATTCATCTCTACTCAAATATGCCTTGCCTACTGATTAATTTGGTTCTGTGCACCTGTGTAGGGGAACACTTCCAGGGTCTACATGTCTTCTTAAAAGCAAATTAGAAAAGGAAGTTATTTGTGGTTGCCTGATAGTTTTTGCTTTTGTTTATGTTTTGTGTTCTATTTTCTCCTTCTGATTTCTCATTTGGCTCTCTTATATTCCTCCTATAAATGATCCCATTCAATATTTTTCTTTTTCCTCTGGCTTATTTCGTTGAGCATGATCCCTTCTAGCTACATCCATGTTGCTGAGAATTGCATTAGTTTATCGTTTTTGATTGCTGAATAGTACTCCATTGCATACATGTACCACAGCAACCACAAAAAGAGACATTCTACAGGGGAGGGGAGGAAAAGAGACCAAAATAGGGAAGAAAAGTGCATAAGAGACTATGGTGATGGTTCATGGGTGAATTGGTGGTGGGAACCTACGGGGGGGATACATAATAATGTAAAGGATATAAATTAAATTTAAAAAATACAATAAATAAATTTTAAAAAGAAAAGGAAGTTAAAAATCAGTAAATATATTTGAGAGACAAACATTAATCTGATTAATCTGATCTCATTTTGCCATTATTTCCCCCATGTTCTAGATGTGAATTACATTAGAAATAAAACATTAGCCGCAAGTGGGGAAAATATCTTAGGAAATAGCTAACATTTAAAAATAATAAATTAAAAGTACCTTCCTTACTGGGCCTCTGTGGTGGTGCAGGGGTTAAAGTCTCAGCGTATCAAGCTCTTGCCAGCTATTGTGGCATAAGTTTGACCCCCGGTGAGGGAGCTAACCACATGGTGCAGTAGACCTCTCCTGTCTCACCCGCTGCTCCCCTCAGTAGTTTATTTCACTGTATCTGACTGTTCTGCTCCCCACTCTGTCTCTGGGGAATCCTCTCACTCCCTGCACCTCTTGGCATAGACCCTAGTTCTTGTATGCATAAATAAGTAAAATAAATCTTTTTTAAAAAGTACCTTCATTGCATTATCCTCAACAATATATTATAGATTTAGAGCAATGATTCTTCAATTCCTGTGAGGCTATAGAGTTTGCAAAATACACTCACCTCCATTATGTATTTGTTATTCTCTCACAGTAACTCTAAGGTTTTGATTTGCATTTCCCTTATAATAAGGGATGTGGAACATCTATTTGTGTGCCTGTGGATCATCTGAATGCTTTCTTTGTAGAAATGTCTATTTGGATCTTTTATCCAGCCTATTTATTTATTTACCTACTTACTTTTGTGGAGTTGTATGAGTTCTTTGCATATGTTGGAAATTAACCCTTAGTAAGATGTGTGATACACACAATATCTTCTTCCAGCCTGTAGGTTGCCTTTTCCATTTGTGGTGGTTTCTACCTCTGTACAAAAGATTTTTACTTTGATGTAGTCCAATACGTTCATTTTTGATTTAGGTTCCCTTGCTGTTGGATTTCAGTACAAATACATATCTGAGATTGATGACCAAATATATAGCTGAGGTAATGTCCAGAGTGTATCATCTATCATCTATGTTTTCTCCTATGTATTTTATGGTTTTGAGTGTTTTATGTGCAAAAATTTAATTCATTTTGAATTTTTTTATGTATGAAGTTAAATACTGGTGTAGTATCATTCTTTCACATATTGCTGTCCAGGTTTCCCTAGACCATTTGTTGAAAAAAACCTTCTGTTCTTCATTGTAGACTTTTGGCTTCTTTGTCATGGATTAATTGTCCATGTATATGTGCATTTGTTGCTGAGCTCTCAATTCGACTCCATTGGTCTCTCTGTTTCAGTACCACACTGTTTTGATTACTGTCGCTTTATAGTATAGTTTGAAGTTAAAGATTATGATACATCATTTTTGATACATTTTTCTTTTATTGCAGAATTACTTTGGCTATTTGTAGTTCCACATAAATTTTAGATTTGTTTGTTCTATTTTTTTGAATAATATCATTTGGTATTTGATAGGTATGGTATGGAATCTGTAAATTGCTTTAGGCAACATGTGTGGACATGTATTACATGTTCTTCATGTAATTCTTTATCTTCTATCAGTGAACACTTATCTTCTATCAGTTGTTTCTGTGTTCTACCCATTGTAAACAATGCTGAAATAAGCATTGTTGAACATATCATTTTTTTGAGTTGATGGTTTTGTGTTCTTTGGATGAAAGACAAAGAGTGAGATTGCTGGGCAATGTGATTTAATCTTTTCTCATATGTTATGTATCTAACCACACTCACATTTTTTACCTTTTAAAAGGAGTCATTGCTTTCTATAGTTTATAAGAGTAATTTAAACAACCTCATAAACATCCGTAAATAAATGGCATCTTTGTGATTTAAAAATTCTGTGTGTCACTTTTTCCCCTACATACCTCTTGCATTGAAATAAATCACAAGCATTTCCATTTAACATTTAAAATAAAATAAGCTAATTCATAATGAACTCAACTGCATCTTATTCATAGTGAAATTAAACTTTAAATTTTTCTCTCCATGGAATTTTTCATATGCAAATGTTTCTTAAATTCTATCTAAATTAGTTTAGTTTCAGAAGAATTTAAATAACATAAAGATTTAAAAAAAACAGTTATTTAGTAACTTTAGTAATATAGTTTCACACTTCCAAAGTAATGTAGATCATGCACTTTGAAGATAAGTTTGAATAAATTTATGTGTTCTTTTTTCCAGTTCTGAATATCTGCATATATTTTTTAAAAAGATATGTCTCTGCCCCCAAAATAGCCCAACCTAATGTGAAGGTCATAGCACAGATGAAAATCTGGTTCTCTCGACAACTGTTGGCAAATTATGGTGAAAGGTTAAATCTGCCTTGTTATTAAATTTGTACAGAAATTTTTAAAAAAGATTTATTTATGCATACAAGCTGGGGTACAGGCCAGAAGCGTGGGGCGGCAAGAGGGTTCACCAGAGACAGAGTGGGGAGCAGAACAGGCAGATCACCGAAATACACTGCTGAGGGGAGCAGCGGGAGAGGCAGGAGAGGTCAGCTGCACCAAGTGGGAATCTCCCCAGCCAGGTGTCGAGCTCGCTTTGCCGCTGCGGACAGCTCCACAGTGCAGCACTTAACCACTGCGCCACCAGGGAGGCCCTGTACAGACATTTTTATTGGAATAAAACATCTGCCATTTTTCTGTTTTGTGGCTGATTTCATACAATGGCAACAGAGACTGTCAGATCTCCCAAGGACTAAAGTATTTGCTATCCGTAGATCCTTGTAGCACCTGCCTTAGATAATAGTAATATTTGGTAGTCTTTGCAGGACTGTAGAACTACCAGACACCTCATTATCTCTATTAGAAGGCTATTTCTATTGTTTAGATCTTATAAGACCCACTGACATGTTACAAATAAATTTGGTCTTCCTATTTTTGTGTGTGTGAATGACACAGCTTAGAAAAATAATGAACATTAAAACATGCCTTAACTCTTTTTAAAAGGAAACAGAGTTTCTTAAAACAAAGAAAATAAATGAATTTTCCTTGATTATCAATCAGCAGAAAGTAGAAATCAAATGTGTGTGAGATGGAGAAGAGAAAAATGAAGAAATGTGTAGAGAAGAATATTTTGGATCTAAATTGGAGAAATTATACAATGAGAAAGCTATATAGGAGAATTTTTCTTATTTCATTTTTATTCATTTTTAAAATTATTTTGCAGCAAGATTAAGTGCAAATAATTTAAATTTGTATGGTATTAATTATGACACAGAGCTAGAGAAAATATTTTCGTAAATTAATAATCTAATATTAGTTTGTTTCTATAGCTACATTAAGTTTTCAGTATGCTAGTGTGAAATCATCATTTAAATATATGAATTATAGTTTTAATAAAATATTATTGTTTAAAATTATAATGAAATGAGGTGTTATCACTGCCAGTGATTAAAAATCTTTGAAAAAGTTATAATATTCATTTATTAGATGCGAGTACTGTGATAAATGTTTTAAAATAAATTGTCTGACTAGTCTCATATGAAAAATTTGCCATAAGGTCACAGCAACTAAGAGTATTTCAAATTCATATATTAGCAATATAATGTGGACTCTTCAAGAGGGTAGGACATGAAAGAAGCCCTATCTATTATTGTTCAGCATCAGGAAATATCTCACTCAGTTACAAAGCTTTTAAGAATAAGATACAATGCACTTGATTTAACCTTATATATTGAAAGGTGACCAATGTATACATGAGATGCACATTAATTAATTGAAATGAGAAAAAGAACGTGTATTTAGATATTGGTGCTAAAGCAGTAAAATTTGATATCCCAAATTATTTTAAATAAGGTTCTTGCTTATTCTGTTTGAAATAATTTGTCTAATTCATTATATTACAGGACTGGGTGAGGGGTACCCCAGGGCCCCCAAACCTGCATGCTCTAAATGGGTTCTGCCATCTGCCTCATCAAGACTAAATATTCTCTAGTGGGTAAGACTTTTAATGGAAAGTAACTTTAATAATATTAGTGTGCAACAATGTAAAGAAAAAGAGTAAAGTTTCCAAATCAAGCAACCTAAGTCACCTATCCCCTTGCAGGTAAATGCCCAGCCAAACAGGGTTCTCCCAAGCAGGGCCAATAAGGCCCAAAGTCTTGCTACAAATCCAAGTCACCTTGTGGTTGGGAACAATAGGCGAGGGGCAGAAGAGGCCCAGCATGTCTGGTGCAGAAGGAGCAAAATATAATCAAGATAAAATCTGCCATTCTCGACTTCCCCATGGGTCTCTCACCCACATATGTATCAACCAGTCCAGAACCAAGAAGCAAGTGCAGCTTCTTCACATATCTCTGCTCCATGTGCCTCCTCCAGGTCTCCTGGTTGCTCCCCATCCTCCTTCCTTCCTTCCCAGTCTCCTCTCCAGCTTCTCCTCCTTCCTGATCAGCCTCACCCTTCCTTGGGTGGGGCAGGGAACCTGGAAACTCCCCTTTCCCTGGGGACCGCCCTGTTACAAGTATACTTAAGAACTTGTTGAGAACAACACAAATAAGTTATTAAAACAATAAATTGGTAGGTTTTTATAATAAATCAATAAGATTGGATTGATCTTAAGAAGTTCTTCTAAAGACCATCATTGTCTTGCGCATCAGCAAATCCAAAAGTCAAGTCTCAGCCCTCATCTTGCTTCAAGAGTCAGCAGCATTAGACACAGTCATTTGATTCCTCTTTGATCTTTTTCTCCTTGGCTCCCAGGATTATGCACTAACGCATTGTAGGGAAGGCAGAAGACTTATCAGGGTTTTCTGCCTACCCCCTCGGTGATGGGCCTCCGTAGGCCTCCGTGCGTGCCTGTTGGGTGGGCGCCTGAAGAAGGGCAGGGCATAGTGTGGCGTAGCACGGCATGCGCGTGCATGAGGCAGAGAGCACAAGGAACAGTGTGGCAGCAGTGGTGAGAGCACGTGGCAGAAGCAGCAGCAGCAAGACCCCTGAGAAGCCATCAGAGAGCCCTGAGAAAGTGAAGATTTACCCGGGGCTAGGAGACCTCCCAGCCTCCTGGCCCCTCTGGCCCCAATTGCCTGCCTTGTACTGGCTGCCTCACAAGAAAGATGTAAATAAAAGCCTAAAAAGCCACCAAGACTCAAGGACTCGTCCTTTTGACCCGTCTGTGCATCTCCATAGAGAACCTGTGCTCCTGGGTTTTCCTGCCACTACACACATTTTTCTTCCTACCATGCTAATTACTCCTTCTAGGTCTCCTATGCTGATTCCTTGTTTTTCCCTTCCTCCACTGGTGGAGTGTCAGGGCTCTGACTCATAACTTTAAGTATCATCTACTTGCCAAAGACTACTGAATTTACATCTCCAAGAAAGTGGCTCTCATTTTTAACATCTCCAGTTGGATAGCTAATGGCTATTTCAAACTTACATCAGGCATGAGCTCCTAATATTCTCAAATGAGGGTTGCTCATTTGAGAGTTGCTCTCCCTCCCAACCCTCAACCTCACCTTTCCAATTGTGCAGGCTAAAAACCTTATAGCAATTCATGATTATCTCCTGAATGCCATTTCAAATTCTCCAGAAATCCTGCTTGGTATAACATAAAAGTATATTCATCATTAGCCATTTATCAGTATCACCACTGTTGACAGCTGGTTTAAGCCCCCTCTCATCTCATCTGGATTGTTACAAGTTTCCTCTGATTATAGTTAATTACATGTACTTGATCCACATAAGGTCTGCTGAGATATTTTTCCCTAGTGGCTTTTAAAAAGTTTTAACATTTTTTTTCAGAGCAGAATCCTATATTTACTTCTTCTGTTTTCCCAGACATACACTAAATATGGGGGCCTCCCTGTGGCCTAGGGGTTAAGTCTCAGCACTGTCACCATTCAGCCTGAGTTCAATCCCCAGTCAGGGAGCTGACCCGCAAAGGGCACAGCAGCCCTCTCTTGTCCTGCCCCTGCTTCCCTTAGCAGTGGATTTCAGCAGATCCACCTATACTGCTCCCCTCTCTCTGTCCAGTGAATCTTCTCACCCCCTTGCACCTCTTGCACATCCCACTTCTTCTATGCAAAAACAAAACAAAACAAAACAAAAAACAACCAAACAAAAAAACACTAAATTTTATGTATTATGTTCCCCTTTACGAATTTTAATTGTCATTGGATGCTATTTCCATACCTTCCAAGAGCATTTATATTTACCTGTGTTTATCATCAAGCACATGTGACACTGGTAATAATTCTTTCATTAGTTCATTGTCCCCAAATTATTTGGGTCTCTCGAATGGAATTGAATATCTAGAATATAGTTCCATTAGAATTAATGGAAATATTATTATTTAATATTATTATTTTTGTTTGTTTTTTTTACCTAGCAGAACAGTTCTCAGGAACAAATTAAAATTATTGAGCAAGAAATAGGTGGTCTTGCATAACGGGTGCATTTGGACATAAATGAAGATAGAGTACTAGCATCATTCTTTTTTTTTTTAATTTTTTAAATTTTTTTTTGTATTTTTATTGTTATTTATGTCTTTTACATTTTGTATTTCCCTTGGGTAACCAATCACCAATTCGCCCATGATCCATCTCCGTGGTCCCTTATGTCCTTTTCTACTCCACTTTGTGCCCTGTCCTCCCCTTCCCCTCCCCACCCCCCACCCACAGAGTGTCTCTCTCCTGTTTGGTTTCCTTATAGTCCTGTTAGAAGTGAAACCATTCGATATTTTTCTCTTTCTTTCTGGCTTATTTCACTGAGTATGATCCCCTCTAATTCCATCCATGTCGCTGCAAATTGCATGTGTTTATCTTCTTTCCATGCTGAATAGTACTCCATTGTGTATATGTACCACATCTTCTGGATCCAATCATCTATTTTTGGACATCTGGGTTGCTTCCATACCTTT